>MU869630.1:18781-40645 GCA_036418205.1 Ostertagia ostertagi | reverse complement strand
GAGGTGGGGATGTCACGCAATCTTAAAGGCAAACTCCGGAATTAAACTGGTGCTAAGAGCGCTTCGCAGTGATAGCTTAGCTGCGGAGCGACCCCAAAGTGGAGAGGGAAAGCGAGAGAACTCTTTGGGAACGCTGAACTTAAGGCCTTAACCTTCAAAAAGGTCGGATGTGGTACGACGGCAAGACAGGGCGATCAGAGAGGTCAAAACACGCGAGAGAGAACGTCGTTTGAGAGAGCACGCTGATCTCTACATCAATGCACGCTGATCTCACCACATCTCGCGGTGGGTGGGAAGCGTTCGATGGTTGGAGGCCCGTAAGGATTAGCGCCCTAACCGCGCGATTTTCGCGACCAAGTTGAAGTGATCTAGGTAGGTACGGGTCTTACAATTTCCCTCGCGGTATCCTTCCTACTAGTCGGGCTAATCCCGGGGTTTGCCTTTAATGACCTCGTTGATATGTCGAGTTGCTGGCGTAATGGGGGCAGGAAAAGCGCCGAAGCGAGTACCTGGAGCCAAACTGGAGCTACACTTCCACTAAACTTCACACTTCAAACATTCAATTGAGAGCTAGACTAAGGCAATATTCGGTTCGTCAAAGGTCTAAAAAGTCAATCCCTTCAAAAGGAAAATGTCCTTCGCCTTTTTGCGCAAGTGTGCCGTTTGGGCGGCCAAGAGTGAACTTTGACGCAAGCTATTAAATATGTTCATTTCTCTACAAGGACTGCTCCATAGAAGATCAACGAAAAACTGTTCTGCAAATTCTGCTCTGAATTGCGCTTGATGACGCGATTTTGAGCGCGGCGCCGCGACGGCTATCTATCGGCTTGAGCTCAGTTATCCGCTTGATGTGGCCGGCAATTGAGTAGCATCATGGTAGTTTGGCGGAGACTTGTGGTAATAGAATCAACTGCGCCGGCACGATTAACACCCTCTCTCTGAACATGCAGCAGCAGTGGCGCAAACGCTCTGTGAGATCTCCCTTCAGAATAATAATAGGGCGCTGGCTCACTGCCGGTTGTCAATTACTTCCACACGTTTTTTTATTGAGAAAAGTGAGCCACCTATTTGACTTACACAAATGTTAGTGGCGCCTGATGTCACGTATCACTGCTCACTTTCATAATATAGCAGGAGGGTACAGCGGGGGGGGGGTAAAAACGTCTCTCCTCCCCACAGCTTTAAAGCTGTATTTACACTTTCTTGAAGTGAAACCGAATGTATCCAACTGCATATTCAAGCACACATTCAGCGACGGCATCTCAACATTTCACGGGAACAAGGCACGGTACTAGCTCAACGAAGGTCGTGGCGGTTTCATGACAGTCACGACGGATATCTGAAAGTGTCAAAGTGGTCCTGCCGCTCATCCAGAAGGCTTTACTCTCTGTGACAGCTGAAGCTAACCTCCATCGTTTGACCGATTGAAGAGTCTATCTAGAAGCTTCGAGCTGGAGCGATAACAGTAGGCCCCGTTGAGCTCGACGACGATGGTAGATGACGTAGTATTCTGAGGGCGGTGAGTGCAGGCGAAGGAGGTGCGTGCTTCTGCATATAAGGCGAGATTTGAGGAATATTTTTCCATAAGACTTTCATCAACCAGCGGCAATCTGCGCGACGAAAAGTTTGGTCGACGTGCGCCGTGGGCAAAACACTTCATTTTGCCCCCCCCCCCCCTGTATATCTAAAGCTATTTACATCTACAGTTGAGCTTGAAAACGTCACTCTTAACTAGCATAAATAGCAAAAAAGGATAAAAGGATAAAGCATTTGCCGTTGATCAATCCCTTTTTGGGATGCGGCACGCATTCTACTTCCATTTGTACATTCGTAGTGGCGTTTGAATGCGATGTGGCCTATACAATGACTTGCGGGGGCCAGCCGATGTACAAGTCAGTGTTTTTATCCTCCCAGACAAGTCTGGTACCAATTAACCGACCCCGGAGGGATGGAAGGCTTGGTTGGCCCGGGCGACTCACGACCCAGGAATAATTCCCGAAAATCCCAGCCTGAGCACGTGATAGCAAGCCACTTGCTCCACCACTGCCGCCCTACAGGGAGAGATAATGCCCAAAAATGCCCGGATCAATTATCCAGGACGGTCTGATGAAACCCATGAAGTTGCATACATGTCGACGGAAATGGAGCGGTCTATGCTTCAAGCCAAAATAGGTCTATGACGTAAAAACACATGCCAGTAGAAAAGCCCCGGTGATGTCAGAAACCTTTATAAACAAAATATTAGCTGAGATATGTTCACGAGGAAATGAGAAAGAAAAAAAACAACAAAAACATGTAACACAAAATGCTCAATATCACAATGACAATGGAAGGACAAGAAACTCGTCATTGTACTCGAAGTGAAGATCAAAATCACACTTACAGAACACCTGGGGTTGGGAAAAGACAATACAGACAATGACTATTTATGTACTACAAAGTACGCAGCAAGAGCTGATAGACGAGAAACTAGTCCGACCCAGAGTACGACAAACAAAATCACTAACTCTGCAGCTCAAAATTCTGTTTCATTACGAAACCCAAAAAAAACTGGTACGACCTTAAAGATCTTCTTAGTAAACAAGAAAACATAGTGCCTTGAAAAGCTTCACAAAATACAGCAACAAGAAAATGAGGTATGACGCTACTCAACATCAATGCATCGCTTGCGACTGCGTACAGTCCCCGTGCAACTCTGAATGACAGGCAGACGTGGAGGAATACGCTGAAATGTAGTTATCCGAAAACCATTATTCAAATACACGGCGACAGAGTGCGCAATCTTGAACGACTTCATTTAGCGTTGGCGCCATCTGGCGCCAGCTGGCGTCACCTTGTCACGACCTTGTTTTCACCAAATTTGGTGTAAACTTCCATTTGGGAGTTATTTAGTGTCCGATTACGAATATGATATTCATTCTTGGCACCACCGTCATTTGATGCCTATTTTCTACCCGTCTGCGCTCTCCAACCAAGAAATATGCGTTTGAGCAACGTTAATCCAAATACGAATGTCCATTTCGTAATCAGGGCACCAAATAACCCCTATGCCGTAGCTTACATCGCGGAAAAACGAGGTCTGACAAGGTCCGGCAACGGCGCCACCGCTAGAAATGAATGTGTAATCAGCATATCGAATTACCTCTATGGGCAAGTTACGGTTGTCTCTAGATGTACGCAAGTGCACTGCACCAGCGGAGGTGTTTTTACGTGTTACGGCGCGGGCTTATCTACCGGAAATTAGGGTGATTCCCGAATGGAGTCATATGATAACTATTCAATAATGATCCCCATACCCATCAGGGGTCAGTTCTTACTCGATAAATTTACTCTGACTCAACACGACCTCTTGATAGTTTCTCCCCGGGAGCATTTCAGAGACGTCATAAGGAGCTTAGCATGCCTTGAACATCCGACCGCAAGGAGTGACATAAGGAAATGCCAAGAAGTTCAGTAGGAAATAGATTCTGCGGTAATTAGTTCACCTCTAAGTGATTGTCATAATCAGGAGAATGTCCTCGTTCGTCGTGGCAAAGGCCACTATTTGTGGCAACAGCAAGCCTTTTTGTTGGGCTGGGCATGCTGTAGTCTACTGCTGAAATGTACCGATACAATAGTGTAGATCATGTACAACCTTGTGGAGAGATCCATGTTATTTGATTTTTTATTTAGCATTTTCCAGCGTTTGTATATTTTTCTGACAACGAATCAAATCACCATTAAAAATCATGAGCTAATAGTGAGCTGTTTTTCAGGTGAAACTAAGAAAATTGCGTCCACTCCACAAGTATAAATATCAAGAAACGGAAGCCCCACCGATGAACTCCAATGCTGCCTTACCTTCTCCCGCACGAATTCCATGTGCTTGAGGCGGCATGGACGTCACTGCGGTGTTTCCTTCACGTCGAGAACTCGGCTGAAGATGAATAACGAATATGATCATCCAAATGTGGTAAGTTCGGAATTCAAAGGTTTAAGATAATGCACCCCCGTCATAGTTGAACAATTTGACGGGGAAATCACCCACCAAATTCCCTGTCGTTCTCCGACAATACGGTGTAGTTTTGAGAGCACGTCCAAGCGGTTTAACAAATTTGGAATCGGATGGAAAAACTAAACAGCAATAGCAGGTTTAAGCCATTTTAACGAAAAACAGCAAAAAAAAAAAAACAAAAAAAAACAAACAAAAAAAAAAAAACAACGAACTATATCAACGTCTCCTACGTGAACAACGTTCTCCACAAATAAAGTGCTCTTCCGAAGAGAAAGATTGAGAAAAATCGTCCACAGCAGCAAGTGTCGTTTTTTGTTCTTGCAAGAAACCGATAGGTTGTGGCTCAGAAGATAGTACACCAGAAATCCGGATATCTAAACAAAGCGAAGGCACAAAACTCTTGTAACCCAGTGAGTAGTCCCGAGAACAAGAGTAAACATACAAAAAAGAACTTCTTATTCCATTAAACCACACATTCGTAGTAATTCTCAGGTTCTTTTAGTGGCAAATCGTATCCGTGCTGAAACACCACATTATCAAAACTATTCTATTGTACATTTCATCAAATATAGCCGTATTGAGTAACTCGATAGTAATTGTAAGAAACAACCGTACTTACGCAGTTTTTCCAATAAGCTCGCATCTCCGCATAGTTAGCAAATCCGGAGTCTGGAGGAAGACCGCTGTACCTGGCCACCAGTTGTCCTCGACCGAGTCTAATGATAATTATATCATTTCACTCAGCAATAATGAAAATGAGAGCCGACAAAACATTACCGAGTAAATTTATCAGAATTTATTTCAAGGAGAAACACCTAATTTCTTCAGTTTTCCCGCGTTCTTTTCTTTAATGATACAATTTTCTCACTACTCTTGTAGCAGCATTTCGTTTTTAGCAAAGGAAGCGGATGATATCTATCTAACTGGTCAATTAGAAACTAAGCATACCCTATTACAACTGAGCAATGGTTGCTCCAAAATACAATTCGCACTATGTTCGTCTTCGAAGGCTTCGTTGAAAGGCCCATACATGTGAAGATCGTAGGCCGGCATCGGGGCTTACAGGCCGTTTTATACCTTATGCTGCCGGAAACACGTTACAAGCATCAGGGTTGACACCCCTCACATCATACAGTCCATATCCGAGAGCCGGGGTAGGCGTGTCACCGGCTGCAACCGGCAGATGAGATGCGCGCGATAAGCTGCTACAAGACATCGCTGGACATCAGCTGGCAACAGCTTATCCACGCAACTTTACCAAGTGCGGCAGTGCCACGTTACTTCCGTGACACGGTGGTGGTACACGCCTACTCCAACTCTCGGATATGGACTGTACAACTTTCGCGCGGTTGACTCATTCCAGGATAGCGCGCCCGCTGTGGATATTGCTAAGGCCGGAACCTGCTCGATATGTGTCCTCAATCTTACATTCCCCCGGACTCCTCACTTTCCATTAGCATTCCCGCTGCGGAGCAAGTATCAAAGGACCAGAGAAAACGATCAAACGTTTCTCACTGATTGCAACAATCTTCCACAGCTCTACAGCTAAGCATAGAGGAAGGAACCTATAGACAGAGAAGCGGCAGATTACAGCTACAAGTCTCTTGCGATGCGGAACCTTCGTTTGGGCTATAAGGTTGTGTAGTCCGTTGATCCATCCACTTAGAGCTTTCACAGAAGCTACCTTTACCCCTACATGAAGAACCAGGAGTGGCGTCATTAGCAGAATACATCTGCAGGTTCATTTTACGAAACAGGATGAAAAAGGAGAATGAGTAAAGTGTAGCGTGTCTATCAAATTTTTTCTAAAGAGAAGGCTTGCACACATCAAAAACCATGATAATTCAAGAATTTCGATGCTTTTGGGAGGAGAGAAGCTAGTAGAGATTCCCATCATACCAATGAATTTCGAAGACAGCCTGCTGGGACAACTGTGCCCCCATAATTAATTGCTAATTACATCTGATCTCGATCCGAAAATGAAAACTTCCAACCACTGCAAGTCAGCTGGATGAACAGGACAAGCTTGTGGGCACTAGTTTGAAAAACACAAATATAAAATATCTTGAGGATATACTCAATTTTCCAGGCGACCACAGAATTCAAACCCACACCGTTGCAAAAAGAGAAATCCGGGCCTAGGGATGCTGTGCCGGCCTGTCAGCACCCACAACCAGCGTATCAACAATCAACCGTCGTGTTTGCCGCTTTCGCGATTTCGAATTTACACTCCTCCCCCCCCCTCATGCCGTGGTGGCCGAGCGCGACCTTACCTCACTCCTCTATTACCCTCCTCACAACTGATGCTTCTACAGCATCTTCTGCATCAAAGTGGCAGATGTCAACTCCGTCCTAATTTCCACTAAACCTGTCTTCGAGCAGAGAAGTAGTGTAATGAAACGGTTAATGTTACAATTAGCCCTTTTCATGCATTTTTTTTTCTTAAAAACTGTGGGAGAACCCTCTGTCAAAAGCGAGCCCTCTTCCCGCCACCATAACACAACTCTAAACTTCTGCCACCATGATCCTTTCAAAACTCAAATATGACCCTCTACCAGGTATCGCCTCTTTTCCCCCAACGCACGAAACCAAAAGATACGAACCGCCCCCCCCTCACTAAACCCCTAAATATGAACAATCGCTTAGACGCACGGTTTACCCTATCAGCCACACAGCTGATATGAAGAATTACAATGCTCACAAATGCTTCAGGAGAACAGTTACCAAAAAGACAATCAAAAAAAGACAGTCAAGGTCTGTATTATTCAAAACCGTCAAAAAGCCTATTTATGCCTTTCTAACGACGAAACGCATACGTATTTCATGAGATCGAGAATTACTGAGACACTGATCTTAAGGGTAAACGGAACTAGAAGGAATTCCACGATTGTTTACGATCAACGAGTGTTATCGCGATTGCGTAGGGCTTTCAGACGGCAGAAAGGAAACGCCGCGATGTGGTATGCCACAACAACACAACCTTATGCAAACATGTAACGGAACCTCCTGCGTTCTTCACTATCAACGAGCGCCTGTGAATAAACAGACAGTTGCTGATATGAGTACCACTTCAGAAAACGTATTGGGCTGATCATCACGAAATAGTAACAACATTAAAAAGAACGGTATACGTGGAGTACTTGAGCGGCAGGTCATCCGATGCGAAACATAAGTATTACGACAAGGTGAAATGCTCATGTTAGAACGCCATCCCTGAATCACCTGATATATTAGAAGCCTAATTGATCGATTCACGAGAGCAATTGCAACTAGAAATTCTCCAGCTCCTAAAAGGCGTTCTAATCCTACGCTCCCAATCCCGTGCAGAGCCAGGACAAAGCGCTGACTCGTCTGAAGCTGGTGTCAGAGTCCGCATCCGTCGCAGGTTACGCTGATTTTTCGCGATTTTCGCGATTCACGCGATTTTCGCGATTTCCGCGAAACCTGCGACGGATCGCAAAAATTGCAAGTGTGTGAACATTTGAAACACTGAATATGAAACAAGTGGAATTCATGAGCAGTTCGTCATTCAGCCATCACTATCAAGCAGAAGTGGCGGCAGGATTGGAGAACACCTTGCAGTATTGATCGGGCACTTGTGATTTCCGTGACCCGTCGCGTGAATCGCGCAAATCGCGAAAATCAGCGAAACCTGCGACGGATCGCGGACTCTGACACCAGCCTAAGAGCGCACGGTTGCAAGGCGCACACATGACAGAAAGTACTGAACCGTAGCTCGTAGGGTCAGGTCAACCCACCAGACTTCGCTTCAAAACAGGCGCATCAGGAAGAATGAATATTTGCAGAAAGTTAAACTAATGAGGATAAGTGCAAGCAAATATTAGTGTTGCTCGTATCAGTATAGTCGTACCGGTCGGAAACCAGCTGTATAAATTATTCGTAACAACAAGCAGTGCAACCGACTCCCACACGATGAGCACGTGAAAGACCGACTGAAGAAAAAAACACTGAAATCGGAATGAGGATAATTCATACGGGCCTCCAAACCCCTACGAAGTGAACCTTGTTTTCAGAAGAGAATGTTGGAGAGGAAACGATGCAAAAACGCGGATTCAGTCGCTATGTCATAACCACGGTGAAAAAGCTGCAATCTTATAGATAACATGACTAAATAATAGGCAGTGACGTGTGCCACCACACGCTGATCAGCACGGTGGTATGTTCTCCAAGAATATTGAGACGTTCCTTTGTTGAGCATGAATAATAAACACCACTCTCACGTCGGCCACATCACAAAATAATGCACAGGCACACATATAGAAATGTATGGGATAGCAAAGCGTAGACTACATTGCGCATCGATTGCGTGATTCACGATCGCCAGGATGCTGCGGTTTCGAATCGCTCCATGCTATGACCGAGAAAGGAGCACAAAATGTTTGAAGGAAAGCTCAAACAAGTTTTATTGTGTGTGGACTGCTGACACCCATGTTCTTAGATAATGGTAGTTCAGGATTCTTGTAAAAAATTTCCATTGCTGAGCATTTGGCTAAGGTTGCCTTCGGCGGTAGCCCAACCCGTACAACACGAAAGTCACATTCGTTGGCGTGAAAATGCCTGGTGCCTGCACCACAGTTCCAGCGCCAAAAGGTGCCAGAAACCCTCAGATCATCGACTCCGCTGGCTTGACGTCATGCGTAGCTTGACCCCTACAATATGAATATCAAGATGCGGGCGCTGACGCAAAACTATTGTGGTAGCCCAGTGCCTGTGGCACGGACCCCAGGCGTTTTCCGGTAAATGATGCGATATTCGTGTTCTACGGGTTAAAATACCTCTGGAGACAAGTTTCTAGCCAAATCCACAGTCATGGACGAATTTCGATCAAAATCCGGCTCAGTTCTTGAGGAGTGGGCAGTAAAGGGTGAATAGTGCCCTTTCTTCATACCTCATTCTGTTAACTATCTAAATCCACTTGCTCTCCGATCTACTATTCATAAGCGATCTGAAAAGTCTTTTTTCCGCATTAACTGACACCCTCAGGAACTGCAAAGCGATGCTTCGAAAGGACGTCATAACCAGATGAGTGTGTATTTTTGGCTCTGTTCGTTTGAAGCTAAAATAGCAAATTGCGAATGCGGCGAAGATTTTGGCTTGAAATGGAAATGGAGCACTTATTGCCGCCTGAATCGCTCTCTTAAATCGACTGACCTGTGTGTTGGATGATGAGAGGCTAACGCCCCTCCGCTTTAGTCTAATTGAGTGAAGCCGCCTTATAGAGGCATTAAAACACCGAAATTAGGCAGTAAATCGGCCACTGCACTAAGTGCTCTCAAAACGGCAGATGATCTGTTGTGAATAGGAGGAGGAACGAGTGACGAGTTTGAGAAGCTTCATGAACTAATCAGAACTTTATTCTCTACTGACAAACATTTGTCCTGTGTTTCACCGGTGGACATGTGGCACGGAACGACCCGATCTCGCCGATCCTGGTCGGCTTTCTTCCATTTCGTTCGGCGGTTTTGAAACCAAATTTTTACCTGAAACATTGCTGTGAACCCTTTCGTTGACCCTTCTAAGCTGTGCTGATTACCTGGGTCTCCGTGACGTGAAGATTCTTTGCGAGTTCACTGCGCTCAGCGCTCGATAGGTACTTTTTCGACTCGAATCTGAACATTAATGATTCAGAGGTCATTCATTATGGTGTACGAAATTTGGAAATTGATTAGTAGAGTAGCTCCTGTGAACAACCGGTGCTGGGTAGGGGGAGGGGAATTTAACCCATTCGCGACCGCGCGGGATTGCGCAATAGCAGTACAGTCAGGAGATTTTTCTTCAATAAAATTTGAGTGGAGGGAGATTTCCTCTGCCCAGGGCTGGCGTAGATGAATGAGGGTATGAAGATTCTTTTCATGGAAGAAAACTTTCCAAATTCCATTTGAAACCGGCAGCCAACGGTACCATTGTCCCGAGTGAGATCTTTGTCAGCCACCGGTGGCTGACATTGTCACGAATGGGTAAAAACATGGCCGATGGTAGGTGGCACCAGGACTGAGCCCAGTAGAAGGGGAAAACGCTTGGGAGAACACAATTGCTCTCATTCCCCAGAGTCCCTTCCCCTCTGAGGCTCATCCCCAAGCGCTGTAAACGGCTCACTTGAATGTACCCTGTCCCCCCTCCCCAAAGAAATGAGTGCCGAAACCCTTTTGAGAAAGCGTAATAACTTTCCATAGTAAGATCTTTGCTGGTAAGGAATGTGTAGCACTGCAAGAGGATAGTGAGAGTTAAAGCGACAACTCGAATGAATATGAGGTAGGATTCGATAAAACAAGAAACCCGATACTATTCAAGCTTCCAACTTGGAAAACAACCAACAATAACCATGAATGCGACTCAGTCTCCTGTCGGCTAAATTTTATCGGCTACTTCGTAATCCACGCTTTGTGCTAGACGAGCATGACGGTATTCGTTAGCTGTCGTAAGATCTTTGCAAGGCCTAACCGGCTAGGTCGTGCACTTTGAAAGCCGCGACAACGGCCTATCTGTGTACTCGTGGCCACCCATAGGACGATCTTCGACATTTCCTCATCGAGATGTTGTTAATCATGCCAAAAAGGCGAGCTCATGGTGCCGTCCGGTCAATCCCCTTTGGGTGTGGTCTGTTAGGCCTTATGACAGGAAAGTCTGCGGTCGTGAACGTTGACGTCTGGTGTGCCGCTATCGAACGGCACCCTGATTCGTCAGGCCTCCGTCTTTCATTATATTTCATTCAGAAGCCCTGCCCGAAGGGAAGTGGGGTTGATTCGATGGTTACGAAGGTCAATTCAGCTACCACGTATGGGTGAACCTCGCTAGCGTGAGCCATCAGTCCGGTACCTAATCCAGGGAAACGAGGAAAGGCAATGCTTCGAGAGTAGGCATTTCCTCGAAATGGGTACCCTAGTCTTCGTTTTGTTTGGCCTGCATCCTCGAAACCAATCTTCTGCAGTGTGCCCAGATGGTGGAAATACTCAAACCTAGAAGGCTCCAGTGTGGTATCTGCTGAAATTGGACTGCCTAGAAAGTCTTGCTTCACTTTGAACAAAGTTTGGGAAAAAACGTTACTCTTTTATAGTTTTGGCGTGTTATTGCTGTACTGTAATCCTAGAAGCTGTTGGGTATCTGTACCGCGGTGATGCCTCTGTTCGGACTATCCCACCGTCTTCAAATTCGACTCACTGCCAAAATATCACCGCGAAAATGCTTCAATGTAATCATTGCCTATCTTTACGTACGCCGTACACTGCAACGTGGTGAAGGATTCCAAATTGATCATTGCTTAGTTGTTGAATACTTCGGGCTTACATTTAAGCGCTATGTTCTGTAGGGGGGGGAACATTCCAATAAGTCCATTTCAAAACCGCTGCAGGTGATCACGTAGGTCTGTGAGCCCCAGAAGAGGGGAGAAGACGTCAGAGGCACCAAGGTTTCTGCCTGTTTCGCCCAGGATTCCCTTCCTTTCTAAGGCTTAGTTCCCACAGTCCATAAGTGGTAACTTAACTTCATTGTACCCCCTAATGACATGAGCGCCCTTGGTTTATTCACGGACCTCGGTAAGCTTTTGAATGCCACGTGATTAGTGCCCACAGCTTCATCTAGGGATAAAAAATCCGATGACTGAAGGACAACTTGAGGATGAGATGAATTGCTTATTTTCATAGCAACCGCTGGAATTCAGAACAAGAGAGCTGATAAGCTGCCCAAAAAGGGCGCGTCTCCTATATTCCTATGGGTGATAATCTGTGGCATCAAAAAACTTTTCAACGAACACATTTAGCCAAAAATAACTCGTGCAACATGTCGCACAGAACTTTCTGGCAGCCCTCAATATTGTATTGGTTTTACTTATTTATTTATTTATTTATTTATTTATTTATTGCTATGCACTCGTACATAGTGCACCACAGTTATTCGTCAAGAAACCAAATCAGTTATAATCAGTTATAAATTATTTATGTGGTTCACTCAGGCTCGGTACAGGCTTGCTTAAGTGGATTGGGTTGCTTTTTCTGGTTAGAGAACCGTATGACGATTTTCCCCCGCTCATCTAATTACTGTTAATGATGAGTAAATTATAATTTTAAAGTTTAAGCTTGCAGATAAGATTTTAGCTAAAACTCCTTAAGGACGTACTGCTTCTCCAATTCGAAGATCTGCCGCCCGCTGAATGTCGTTCTCGCCTTTTTCTTCTTAATCGGTCTATTGGCATCTCTCCGCCAGGTTCTCAACTGAAAACATTCAATTAGTCAATTGCTTCTACTTTACTACGCCACTTCTGCGCCAGCAACGAACCACTTCTTCCAAAATCGTCCAGCTGAGGAGTGTCTTCGTTGTCGCCGAGTATGTCCTTGATGAAGTACGATGATCGTTTCTGTGGTATTGAATAGTACGAGTAGAATGGCAAGTACGGTAGAAGACTGGAGGCGAACAGTCCAAACGGATAGGCCATCGTAGCGACCAACCTCTTCAAAGCCGTCGGTCACGTCTTCGTCGTCCGGCAAAGGATACTGTAATCGTGCTGCTCGAGGAACCACGCCCTCGTCGAGCTCAGTTGCAAATGAAATCAAGAAATCTTCGTCTTGGGAGAACTCGGCCGCGAATTGAAGCACCTCAATCAGTGTAGATTACTCAGCAAATGCTTTCCTCGAGCAAATTGAACGCTTGGCCAGATTTCATGATACTGCTTCGCTGGATCCCCAAAAATTGGGGCTATGCAAGAGATGGTAGACCTGGGTCTATGCTTACATAATCAAGAAAATTGAAGTGACGGGTTCTTAAAAATTGAAGGGTATGAATTCGTCGAACCCTTTTTAGCGAATGAGAAAACGCTCCTGACGAATGTCGACATTTATAGAATACGCCAAGCACACAACCTTCGTCCAGAAATTTCTTGAGCTGTTGAGCGTGGATTTTGCCTATGGAATTATTTCTGGTGTCAAACAGCACGTGTAATAAATTTTGACATCTTCAGTTCATTATCCGCTGTTTAAAGGCAAAGTTCGGGCTCAGACCCACTTAATGAGCCTTTACGGTGGCTAGAAGCGCTAGGCACGCAAGTGTATGGGTCGCGTCACTTCCCTACTTCGAAAACCGTTATTTAGACGCTAGGGCTAAGAACTTTGACACGCTCCACCTGCTGCGACACGCTCCGCCCACCGCTCGATATCTTGACTGCGTCGGAATGTTGATCTGCTATGCTCTCTCTACTAGACTTCTCTAGCGCTCTCCGCGCTCACATTATCTCTCATCTCCCTGCCGGCCTTTTGAACTTCTCCGCACCGTAGAAAAATGGCTCGTATTTCCTAAGCATTTCACGATTTCTTTTTCTCTTTTCTGCACTGGCGGTCCACTACCTACCCCTACTTTCACATTTAAGTGGAATTAACTCATTCAATCCTGAAATCGCCTTTAACACCGCAGTTCGCATTTCACAAGAATGTTGGGTCAAGAACAAAACTTTCGTCCCTAAGTTACTTGAACTGAGGACAGAGAGGCGAGGTGGACCGACAGCGAAGAAAAAACGAAAAGAACCGTCGACAAGGACTAAAATAGACCCTTCCCTCTTCCGTGACAAGGGATTTGGTCGCCCAATCCTGCCTTTGCCTTTAACGATGACTGGGTCACATCGAACCTTGACTAACTATTTCGTTTTGGGTGCTGTGTATTCGAGTTCAGGTGTACACGCAGAAAATCACAACGACACAGTAATTTATGATGTTCGACTTCGTCGCGATTGCAGGACTATTTGTAGCGAGCGCGATTCGAGACGTTATAGAGCCGTGAACGGGATGTGTCGATGACGACAATGAGCTTCTTCAGGTGAATGGCGTCAGGAAATGGCCTTAACCGTATCCACTGTCTGGTCCACCAATGACTTTTAGCGGTCATCAAAACCGCTACGCCTTTCAGCCACATACAGTTACTTACTACCGGCCGGTATTATACCGCTGCGCCGCTAGCTGCAAAATGAGCTCGCTGAATACCGTTTCACTGGGAGTAGCTAGGTATTACGTAAGAAACATTAAAGTGAAATCAGTCCATCTCCCAATGTGGCGCTATACTGGTATATGTGGTGCACCTTTCTGTTCTGAAGGTGTCCATTCGAAGTGCCCCTCAGGACGGTACGTGGTTTGAAATACCGCTCAAAATCGCATTCCACTCCAACGGCACTCCTTGCCACCAAAAAAGCCCCTGCTTTCGAACGAACCACCCGTCCAAGCTCTAGTCCAGGTCTGATGATGTCCAGCCCCTTCGACTTTTGAACGCACTTCGAGACTTGTCGCCGGTCGCAATAATGTGGCCCTTGACAATGCAAATTAATGTTTATGCAATTAGACTCTCCAAAAGGATCAAAATCCTTGAGGTACAATAGGGAGTAAAATACATTTACTATTTAACATTGGTAAAAATAAGAAATTGGTGCTCAAATACGGTCACCAACCACAAGCACGTAGATCAGAATGAACAACGGTCGACAAAATGATCGACAGAAGGTTACATAACTCCGCTATCAAAAAAATGAGAAAAGCGCACCGTGTGCAACCATACACCAACAAATTGACCGACAGCTTCGCAACAAAATAAATGGTTTTCTGTCAAAGAATGTAGCCAAGTTAAAGCATCATTGACCGAAATCACTATACACTCTGAACCCGACATTAATTTGAGCGTCGTCACTTGTGGTTTTAACGGCCTGCCACCCGACGCTCTCTCATTTTTTTGAACAGAGGGTATTTGTTCGAAAAGGTGGGGTGGTCGCCGCAAGGATCAACCTACGGACATTAACGGTGGCCGCCCGTCGCTCATTCACTTGCGCGATCACTAATTTAACAAGTTTCTTGGTTGTAGTAAAGCAGAAAGTGTCTTAACACTTTGCAGACCGCCCTTGTGTGAGGATCTTCATGTATTTTTCTATTTTTTTAAGTTAATGTATCATTACTCTTTCAATTAATTTTAATTAAAGTGATCACACGTATTTTTTCCGGCTCTGGAAATAAGTGGAAGCAGTTTAGGAACGTTGAAAAATGTCAAGCAAATTAGATAGAGCGAAGCTCTTCCGTGTGAAATCGTACGCCTCCATGTGGCGCGCGCGGTGCGTGTAATATTAAAACAGTCTGAATGAAAATGCCGAAAGGCAACCTTGCCGGTAAACACCGTACAAGGACTGGAAGAAGTACAAGATTTCGCATACATAACTAATAATGTTACATTACGAAAGCAGAGATTAAAAGTGAATCGAAAAGAAGACGAGGAAATGTACCGATATTTACTCTAAACTAAACGCTTTAAATCCTAAATGGAGGGCAGTGTATATTAGGAGAGGCCGCTCGCGCCTTCTCCGCAGCATTCACTTCGAGACGCCGGAAATAACGTCATTCGCGGAATAAGGGTTAGAAAGAAGCGACATGAGGATTGAATTCCGCACTACACTGATGGCCCCGATAGTATCCTAATCAATCAATGACTAGAAACTTCCTTTATGATCTGCTCAAGCAAGTTGTGGGAGCTGACGAAACCCTCCAAATATCTTTGTGTAGGGTCGCTGCACGGCGCTAATCGCAGGCATAAAAGGAATATGGATAAATTTGTCATTTTTGCTATTACTCAATAACTTTAATTAATTATTAACTTAGTGCACGTTTAAATAAAAAAATCAAACTTAAACTCCTCTTCCAGGCTGATCTTATTCCGTAGAAGTGCATTCGTAGAAGAAGTCGCTACATCGGCATAGTGATTATACTTTCTGAACTTCAGAACTTCTCGACAAACTCGATCGGTTTTCTCACTTAATCTAGAAACGTACCAAACCAACTGGCAACACCTATATAACACCTGTATATCTAGCAATCTGTTACCAATATATACTCATCGAAGACATAGCATCTTCCCCCATCTTCTTTCTCCTCCGTTTCCTTTTCGTCTTCAGCCTCGTCCTCTTCATAGATGTTGTGGTAGGAGCAGCAGCAGATGTTATAAATGCACTGATTGTCACTGAACTTCGCTTGCAGTTCTGTAACATCATTGGTATATGCTTCTCCTTTACCATTATGGTCTCGAAGTGTGAAAGCTCGTAAATTCAGGAAGTAGAACTAACGCATGTTTGGAATCCGCCTTCCTTTTCTGAAATGATGTAGCCAGAATGTTACAGTTCTTCAAACGAGTTTCAGAATTGGTGGATTTTTTTTTCAACTAGAGTGCTCTATTTGCCTAACCATAGGGTGGCGCGACACGGCTTACGAACTCAACCACCGGGAATGTTAAGTTCGCGCCATGGAACTTTGATTAAGACCTCAGATGCTCGATAGAGCTTTGACTGTTGTTTAGCACATATGGAAACAAAAACTGAAAAAATGAGCCTTCCAGGAAGTTGTGAGCAGTCATATTAACCTGGAAATGCAATGTTACGCATGAACCGTGCTAGCGTCCAGGCATTCAGCATCGCCGTAGAGTAAACCTCTTCTCGAAATTTGCTCTCGCGAGGTGAAAGGAGCTCATGACCTACTGGCTGAATAGCAAAAGCATTACCATTACTCCACTGCAAAGCTTTTGAAAGCCTTGAGGCTAGGACGATTCATATGTAGCGCCCTACTTCCAGCCATCTTTGACTGCTCACAACTTCTTTGGCAGGTCATTTTGCAGTTTCATTTTCGAATTTGCAATAAACCTCAAAAGCTACATCAATATATCTGAGTCTTAATTTTAGAGTTCCATGGAAAGTTGCAATGCTTCTCTGGTTGTGCACTAAACTACATAGGAGCGCGGAGAAAGTTGCTTTTTAACGTGGGCGTACATCACTTCCATTTTCTATCTTCTTCTCGACTTACTTTCCGCATGAAGAGCATATTCTTTTGTGGATTCTCTTGCTCCCTTGATTCTACCTCTAGTTTGGCTGTCTCAGATTACTAGCCCGGAGAATCCTAATTTTTCTTTTTTTGACTCGCTCTGTCCTTTAGGGGTGCTTGCTGCATCACGGCGAAAAAGTCCAAAGGAGTGCTAGTTATGTGTAAAAGTGCCTCCGTTGGGGTTGAACCCGGAACTGGAGTCCTGCTGACGAAGTGTTGTGCTCAATTTGGCATTGACTCCTCCCGAAATCATCAAAAACCATGGATATAAATGCAAGTTGAAAATCCTGCGATGCGCCATGTTTTTTACTGTGCTCTCTTGCTAACTAACCGAACATAAGAGATCCAAAACCTAGACGGACCTTTATTATTTGTGGAAAAGATGAAATAACCTACGAGAGTCCGATCTAGTGTGACTTGCTGGGTCGTCCTTTCTCTATCCCAAAGTGGAATGGGACTGAAATAGAGGGGGTCCTATGCGGGGCGTAATCGAGGTTTCTTATGCTCTGTTTTTTCTTTTTAAGACCACTCTTCACCTCCAGCTCCAATACCGCAAGCTCCTACAAATCCACTTTATCTCGGTTTGCCTTTGAACGAGCCCATTCGAAATTGCGACTCGACAAAACCCGATTTAGTGTCTTTGATCACTGTAGACCTTTGGCTCTTCATTAGTTGACAGAATAGGAACTCATTCGCTCATAGTCAGCGAACTCATAGTCGACGAAGTTTTCCCTTCGGAAGAGATGTCTCCAATTTCTTCTCGTCTGCGAATGGTCCTCTTCTAGTCACTCCTTAGAAATATGCTGCTTGAGCTGCAGTGACTTCGATAGGTCTCACGCTCTGCAGAACAAGCAAACTAAGCAATTGCGTAGGTGGTAGCGCGAGCAGTTGTTTGTTGTTTACATCATCGAGCTCTGTCAAGTAATAGCCTACATCGGGACGTGGTTGTGGTTGAATAAACTTCATTGTTGTTTGCAGACGAGGAGTCGTCGCTTTGGTCGCCATCTCTGAGTGCTACCTGTGTTTTTGAGCGCTAATCGGCTTTAGGCACCGACACGATTTGCATGAGCTAGTGGTGGTCGGGCTCTGGCCGCGCTCGACTCTTCCTTCGCGTCAGCCCCACCTCGACTCTCGCCCCGTTTCGATCGTGAAAATCACTGTTTTGTTTTGCGTTATCTGCAAGCTTTCGCTAGTCTGATCATTGAGCGCGCTTCCGAAACTTCTTGCCTTCAACAGGGGACTTTATCGTAGGAAGCTGATTCTAGATTCAAGAAATATTGTTTTAGTCCATGCAGCTTTGATTACAGATTTCTATCTACCTCCACGGGTTGTTCTGCCACTAGGAAATGCTTGTATCCGTTTTTTTTTTCTGAGTTGCGCTAGTCAAGCGCAAGGGTGTAGCTATGCTTGGGTGATGCGGTTCAGCGCTACTCTCAGCTTTGCTTCGATTTTACACCGTTAACTTTAGACTGCTGATCAGTAGTATTATAGTTTCCCCCTATCACTCTACAACCCAGTAGCTTTGCAGACGCTCTTTGTTTCTGCACTTCGAATTTTTTGCTCACAATTCCAAGTTTTCAACATCAACCTAAATTACCTGTTCAATCTGTTCTACTATGTACGTATCATCGACCATTCCTTGATAAGGGATTTGATCAAGAGACCTTCAGTTTATCCTCTAAGTCAGGTGACCAGAACTGCGCTTCATTAAAGCCTAAGATTATTTCAGGCTTAGGTTTTGCGCTTACACATTGGCTTATGCTAAGCCTATGATTGGGCCTAGGCTTAGTCCTAAGCTTGCTTCGAGCAAATGAGTGGTGTCTTATTTTAGGTGACCTGACCTGAGGAGGAGAACTGAAACGCACCCACTCCGACAAGATGTCAGCAATCTGCTAGCCAACCCCCTCACAAGTGGATTGTGGACCATTGTCTGACCCGATCGAAACGTGCGAAGCCGGTGTTCAAATCTGGACCAAAATCCTTGTGGGCTCCAGATCAAAGTTCACTGAAGGTCCGATGATGAATTTCATGTGACATGCGAAAAGATTAAAGAGCAGTGATCAGTCGCTTTGGGATGCTCGGCCCATGCCCATTGCTGCTCGCGTAGAAGACTCGTGGAAGCGTTTGAATGTGTGCTCTTCCACCTTCATATCCCAAGGAATTATGGAGTCGATGTTAACCCCACAACCAAAAAAACTGCCTTGAATCTCGAGAGAGATCGGATCAGAGAACAGCCAGGCGTCGCTCCTACATTGGCCAAAATATCATCGCGTCCTCAGCATTAGTGGAAAGACCACAAACTTAAAGGCAGAGTCCGCGATTGAAGTGATGTATGATTACGCTTGTAAGATACGGTGAAGATGTGCAGTGCAACGACAGTAATGAACAAACGGGAAGAAACTATCGACATATACAGAAATAGCGTCCCCGTTTCCAACATTGGTGAAATGAAAAGCACTGGTTTGTGTGCGGGCTTAGTGGTGTTGGGCGAAGTCATTACTGCATCCTGGGGCTCTAACGCCTTGGCCAGGCCTTTTCTAGTCATCTCGAAATTTGAGTACATGCTTCTCGCTTGCGTACCACTGCATTTTCCTCGGGCGAAGATTATTCTCGACCAGAAATCTAGGACATCCCCTTCAGAAAAGTGTGCACGGCCTTATCAAGTCAGGAGAAATTGGGAATTTTTTCATGTCTTCGGATCTTTCTGAGGATACGAGGGCAACTTGGACGACATTGAAGGCTCCTCATCTCAGTTTTTTGATCGCTGCAGCGTTTGCAATATCCTGGCGTTTATTGTTTCAATTCCGGCGGATTGTTGACATTGCAGGCTTCCATTAGCTATGAATGGGAAGGCCGGCTCGTCTTCTGAAGATTTCATAAGTCATTTCTTTCTTGACATTTCTCATGAAAACGCGAGTTCAAGAAACCTCTCGGATGCTCCCTTCATACTTAATATTACTTTTTTCAAAATCGATAGTCATGGGAGTTTCCACATCGAGTTCACTCCCCTGCTTTGTAATCGGCTTTTATTGCCTGGTGGAATAAAAGATTATTTATTTATATTTGATTTTGAAATTATTTTTTGTCGCAAGCATGATTTTAACACACCACGTGGAAGGTGGCGCTCGAGAGTGTACGTTATTTTCAAATTCTGGAGGAATCGTCTGTGAATCGAACAAAACTGAGAGAAATTTCAGGTGTTTTTTTTTTCAAAGGTAGATCTTTCTAGACTGTGGGAGGCTATTGTTGGGAGGCGTGAGAACAACAGACCACCGCGTATAGCATTGCGACGATAATAGGCTCGTTTAGGGCTTTAGGTGCCTACCAATGGTTCTTTCTGAAATTCTACCGGAACCTGCTAGCGCTATTTCTAGCACTTGCATGAGTACACTTTGGATAGTACTTGTAAAGTTCATTGTCTCATTTCGATTTGCTCAGTTGACTAAAATGGGCAAGGGGTGCGATTTTGCGCGAGCTTGGGCCTAAATAACACGAAATGAGTTATTGGGTTTATTATTGTTTAGTGTTGTATTTAGGAAAACAGGTTCAATCATGCGATGCTCATCACATCTCTTCAATAATGTGCCACATATTGCCAATCATATTTTATTTATTTATTTATTTATTTATTTATGTGCCACATATTTTCATCATTGCTAAAATTTTATAATATGAAGGGGGCTTGGTGCCAATAATGAGTTGCCATCGTTCGAGTTAACGTTTTCCTCTTTAAAAACGATAGCTTCATCAACTGGACGAGTCCGAGGATATAAGGCTTGACTGGCTCAGGAAGGTCTCGAGCTGGGATTCTACTCCCTGACCGTACGAGTGGAAAGCAGTGGTAGTTTCCACTGCAAGATTTCACTATCAATGTATGTACATAGTTGTCACAAGAGTGCTGAGTTGGGCAAAACTTAGTCCGAGGGCGTATGTCGTACTCGCCGATCTCTACTTTCGTGCTTGTGTGTGCGACCAGTTACACCAACCAGGGCATCATTTGTAATAACTTGTTATATATTAGCACATTGGTTTCTATACCGAATAAACTACAATCACGGTACCAGGTGGATAATTCTAACTTCTAACCTCCCCTTCAAAAAGCGAGAAAGTGTCGGGTGCAGACCAAAACACCACACTGACGACGGCCTCCAAGTAAATCTGGTTAGAAGTTGTTCATAGTGATAGCTGATTTCTGGTAAATGATAGTTGTAATTAGTGACAATCGAAGAAATACAAAAATAAATAACTTATATTATATAATTAATGATAAACAATAGAATACAACTGCAACAGGCTAATCATTTCATTGGCAGAAAACATTAACATTTTGTGAAGGCCGTCGTCACTTGTGGTGCATGGTCTGCACCCGACACTTTCTCGCTTTTTTGAAGGAGAGGGTTGCTAATATATCTCCCATGTCCCACAAGAGTGCTGAGTTGTGAACGAAACTTCCGCTCAAGACTTGAACACTCCGGACTCGAACACGCACTTTGGCATTCGAAAGGCATCCAGTTCGAGTACCGTCCGGGGCGAAAGTCTTGTTCACATCCCAGTTGTGAAACTTTAGCAAGGCGAACTGCGGCCAAAAACAAGCATACATTTTTTCCTCCTAACTGCATATAAAAGAGATTCAGAAAGCAAAGCAAGTACAAAAACTATGATTGGAACTTTGTTCAATCATAAAGTTGAAAGAAGGTATAGTCTGTTCCGCAGCGTGCCATGGTGTGGAGAGTTCAACAGTCGTCGAGAAGTTTTTCTTTCTGTTTTCCGTGGTAATCCTTTGTGATCGTGTCTGTGAGGGTGTAGTGAAGGGGTGGTGGAAGATTGCTGAGGAGGGTGGGGACGTGAAGAGTGCAAAGGGCTTCGATTGTTTGTGCGAAATCGTCGTGATGGTGTTTGCGATGAAAGAGCATTGTTCAGTTTCCTCTTTTGAGTTTTATTCAGAACAAAGACACCAAACCGCATCCACGCCTGCACCGACCTCTCCTCGCACAACCAATTTTGTCCCAAGCGCAGCTGTCAGGAGCC
>MU869630.1:0-17135 GCA_036418205.1 Ostertagia ostertagi | reverse complement strand
GAGCGCAGAGGCAAGCAGGTCAAAAGGAGTGAGAACTTAGGAGCTGATCTGGAGAGATTCGAACTTGGCGGCACGACGTAACTCAGGATACACGAGGGATAAAGCATTGCCGTTAATCATTCTTTTTGGCACGCCCTTTTTACTTCCATTTGTACATTCGCAGTGGCATTTGAATGCGATGTGGCCTATACAATGACTTGCGGGGGCCAGCCGATGTACAAGTCAGTGTTTTTTATCCTCCCAGACAAGTCTGGTACCAATTAACCGACCCCGGAGGGATGGAAGGCTTGGTTGGCCCGGGCGACTCACGACCCAGGATTTGATCCCGGACCGCTCGCGTGGTAGCGCGCCACTTGTCACTACACCACTTCCGGTGACTTTAGCATTACTGGCTAGACGTTTGTGACTGTTCAGCGTGTTATTGACTTCGGTGGACGATGACATGGAATCGTCAGGACAGTTGATGTCATTCATAAAAGGAGCTTCCGTTCACTTTTGCTTCTTTAGGGTGATTTTGCCGCAGTTCGCAGTGCCACTTTGTTGATACTCTATGATGGTAAAGATAAGAATCTGCCTAGGAAGCATACTAGGTCTGCGTTTGACGGAGAGGTTTGTTCTGCCCACAGCATACATGCCACTGCGCTATAGTTGCTTTAATCGCAAAACTCCTGTCTAACACATCCATGAGTAGGCAAGAGATCTCATGAAATATGTGTATGCCCTATCCTTTTGTGTTCAGCGGATGTGGTACCAGGCACGCTTGAAAGGACAAAAACATAAATCTGGAGGATTCTTCGTCTTCCTTTGACCTCAGCAACCTCAGCATATTGATTGTGAGCATCCAACTGATTTTTGTGGCTAATGGAATCGTTATTTGGAAATTCCTTACGGAATAACTTTAAGTGAAGTTGCCGACACAAGGCCAATTGACCACGTTCGATTCAACGACCTGATAGGGCACAATTAACAAGTAACACAGTCGGGCATTACCTGGCGCCTTCACAGATGATTGTGCCGGCTACATGACCATACAAATGCTTTGGCGATTTTGAACACAATTCGCATACGCGGCGCATCCCAATATCGAGGCGATTCGAGCGTTTTCATCTGATCGATCAAATAATCATATTTTGCGCTGACTTACGCTACTTGTTATTTGCTTCCATTTTTCTCTTTTTATTTGTTTTCTTTTCACACTCAGCACGAAGAAACACCAGCTGTTTCCCGGGAGGCGAAGAAAAAAGTGCTGTGTTTGATGTTGCACACAAAGAGGTGGTGTTTTCGCTGTGCTACGAGTTTGTGATATTCTTCGCCATGGTGTTTTTCACCTCCTGACTTATTTAACCCACTTCCGCAATCGGAACTTTTTCCCATTTGGACTTAAAGGAATCTTCCACGGAAAAAGCTCCGCCCTCATTACCACAGAAAACGATACCTTAAAGGAATCTTCCACGGAAAGAGTGATCATTTTGTCTTGTGTGTAGGATTAGTATTATCGAAACTAACGCTTATGTTCCGTTTTTTGCTATGCTCATGAGGCTAGGGGCCTAAGGGGTATCGTTTTTCTGTGGTAATGGAGGCGGAGCTTTTTCCGCGGAAGATTCCTTTATTATGAACAATTTGCGTTCACTGTAGGGCGATATATAAGGGGGTGTTGTAGTTAGTATGAATTCCACAAAATCCTCTTTTAAAAGCTTCACAATTGAAAAAAAGACTTTTGCTGGAACGCGTTAGGATCGCAGCGAATGGGCATTTTTAGTTTTTTCTAATAGTTCGCCAAAACTAATGAGGAAATTCGAGAGCATTGATTTACCAATGTTCTGTGGACTTTCTAGTTTGGATTAATACCGTAACTCTGGCTTTTGAAAGGAAATTTCAGGATAGATGAGGAGCAAATCACCGTCTCTGGGATGGGGAGGTTGAAGGGGCAGAGAGTAAGTAAATGAAGAGAATAAAAAATCTCAAGCAACTTCATCTCTCATAAAATTGAATAAGATCAGAGAGTTTCTGAGCTTCATTGTTCATAAACTTCCTTGTAATTTTATGAAGACGAAGCTCCGCCGAAACCTCAAGTTCTCTGATAGAAATCGATCACAAATGTTCTCTGTGGGGAAGTCTTTGAAACTGACCCGTTCCATTTTTAAGTCTCAAAACCAAATACGTTCTACTTGTAATGCGGCGATGTGACGCCACGCCCTGACCTTACCAGAGCCATTATTCGCTTTGAAAAGCAGCCGTTAAGTTCCAACTCAGAACTTAACCTTACTACTTATCTCATCAGCTACTATAAATCTATCAGGACAAAGAGCATTGGCAATTCTGAAGGGCAAGTAATGAGTCTGAGCGCTTTTCCAATTGTTCGACATTGATTACTAATTAACATTCGCAGGATACGAAACGTGTCTTCCGAAACAGCTTGCCTTTCCTGAACAACTTCAGCAATTCCTTTACTGACCCGTTTATTTTCAGCTTTGTTGTTTTAGCCTCCGAGAATGGTACAGGATTTTTTAGCTAATCGTTTCGGCAAAATTGCCTTCTTCGAAGCCTGTAATGAAAGTCGAGCATTCGAACACTATTCAAATTACAGAAAGAAAATCCTAAGGGTTTAGAAAATCAAAAGTGGTGTCGGGAAACCTGACCCTAAACGATTATGGAGCTATGGGAGGCACCCTTGGTTATGGTGAATAACGGTCAAGGAATTCTCGACGATGGCTCTGTACTGTGTGTCGAGAGTTGAATGTAAGCAGAGCTCCCACGGCTCGTTGCGGTCGGCGAGAGTGATGTCGCGCGCGGGGACGAGCGGGGCGAAATCCGTCGATGAATCCTCGACTGATGTTGTCACCCGCCTCTCGAGTTGTGTGTTTTGACTGCGGCTGTGTATACTTGTATGAGTTCCTCAAGGTCAGGCAAAGGGCCGGATGGGTGCCGTCAGGGTGAACAGTAACACGAGAGGACAACATAGGTTAATCTCGGCACATTTATAGTAATATACAGCTTTGTTGTTTTAGCCCACGATATTGGTACAGGATTTATTAGCTAACGTTTCGAAAACACTGCCTTCTTGAAGCTTGCTGAAGATTGTGGGCGCGTTATCGGCCAGATGATACGGCGGGCATTGTGATGCATTGCATCGGAAATGGCGTGCGACGGGACTCCTGTTTATTTTTGGAGAAGGAACAGGACTAAGCTTCAAGGGGGGGGGAAGGATCAGACTCCAGCCTCAGCGAAAATTTCGAATTTTTCACAGTTCTAGTTCTTTCGTCGGTATTCGGATGCCCCCATATTTGCGATTACGCGTCTGAGAGGCTCCCATTTAGTAAGTCGGTCATCGGACCGTTTTCATATAACCAGTTCAAATTTTGGAACACAGCCGCACAACTTTTACTTAGATGTGTTCCTGTTCAAGAGGACGGAAACCCTATCACCCCTCCCCCTCCCCCGCACTTCCTTGGTCAATTAAAAGTGTTGTGTTTCATCGAAAACGGCTCCTAAACATTTTGCTTCTATTGCGTGACCGCATATTATGAAAAGCACTTTGAAATTATCAATTTCCAGCGCAGTTGCGTGCCGTCGCCTGAGGTATCCGTTGGCCGTGCATGTAATGAGAACTCTAAAAACCAAGCTTCTGCAAGCTATTCTATTTTCTTCTTCCTTAATAGCCCGCCCTTTCCTCTCCCTTGTGCTTCTTTGGTTTGTGCTGGGAACTACCATTGAGCTCTCCTTTGTGCGCTTGTAGCTTTGTCATTTCCGTTTTATTTCTTCTTTTTCGTATTCGATGCGACTCTGACTATAATTTTCTTGAAAAGTAGTAAGAATTGAGGCTATAGTCTGTGAACGAACATTCTTCGTAGGGACGGGTCGCGATACGGTATGATAAGATTTTCGTTTTTTTCTTGCAGTTGGTACCATAGTTGCCCAAAGGGTGAAATTACCTTGGGCACAGGCCTGTTGCGACATCACTATCTAGAAGCATGATGCGTTAAGAGCTAAGTGCGACACAGTTCAAAGAGACACTGTTGACTTTCTAGTGTATCATCTCATTGTTTGGCGCGTGAGCAGTGCGCTGTCGAAGATTCTTCCCAGACTTCTTTCGAGGTGTACAAACTGTTGAGGGTCCTACGTGTCGGCTCTTCGCAGTATCACAACAGAATACATCTCGGCATGGAATTTTAAAAAAACGAGCGCCAACATCACAGCTGATTCCGAGCCGTGCAGTGGTGTGCATATACTTAATTCTCACTCAGGGAAGAGGCGTCCCAGAAGCCTTAGGTCTTCGAGAGTATCCCGAGAAAAATTGATAACGTCTTGAATGCAGCTCACAAATATGGAGACCAAAAACGCAATCATCGCTGAATGCTTCATTTTTTAAATACCAGATTAGTCCCCCGTCAACCGCCGGGACCTTCCTTTCCTGCGCAAGCTTTCTATCCTCCGCTATGGTCCCTTCCTCCTGTGACACCAACACCTCTGGAAGTGACGCGTATGCAACACAATGGTGTTTCATACAGTAGAAGGGACACAATCATGATATGACGGTAGATTTTTCGCTTCCCTTCCTCATCCTCCCTTCCTCTCTCCACTGCCCTCCAGCTGCCACTGCAGCACCATGTGGAATGAACGGAAGTGTGCTAAGCAGGTGTTTATATAGCCCTAAGAGTGTTATCACAACTATCCTGCTACAAAACATTGATATCTCAAATCCTGTAAGCTACCCGATTTGTTAGCGGTTTGTTTATCCCATGAGCTTCCTTCTCACTCACTTCATTTTGCGGACGGACACACATACATACATACACACACACATACAGATACACAAACCGACACACAAAGTTAGCGCTTTATAAAATAGAAGGATTACTTTTTGTAGATTTGCTCACCCACTTTTTTTATAGCGCTTTGCGAAATGGCCAAAGCGTACACTGCTTAGGCAACTTAAAGGAATCTTCCACGGAAAAAGCTCCGCCTCCATTACCACAGAAAAACGATACCTTAGGCCCCTAGCCTCATGAGCATAGCAAAAAGAACGGAACATAAGCGTTAGTTTCGATAATACTAATCCTACACACAAGACAAAATGATCACTCTTTCCGTGGAAGATTCCTTTAAGGTATCGTTTTCTGTGGTAATGAGGGGCGGAGCTTTTTCCGTGGAAGATTCCTTTAAGAGCGGTGTATGATGAACTAACATAGCTACTGGTAGGCTTTTGTAGAGCGTTTAGCACTTCCTGTCAGTCACTTTATAAACTGCACTGTAGCAGCTCTATCTAGGTGTGGTTAGGTTCCATAGAGTTATGTTACTCGCCAGTGACACGTTATGGAAAATTCAACTCGTCTACAGTCGTCCTTGAGTTTTGCGCACCAGGGTAGATTATTCCTCATACCTGCTCGCAATGAACCGCAAGGGAGGCGACAGAAGTGATGTTGTTCTCAGGCCACACTGTTTCGCTCGAATCCACGGACTGCAATGGGTAGAATTTCGCTACAGCCTTTTCAAGTCGTATCACATTACTGATGCTCCTGATTTATTCCCCTATTTCCCTTTTTTTAGGATTGCTTGCGAGTCTGAAAAATAAAAGTACCTCCACTGTGTTTCTTTCAAACGTCCTCGTAATTCTGTGCAGTTCTCCTTCACTAATAAACCACTCGGCGTAGAGGGGTAGAGCTTGCTACAATAAGGCCTCATAGTCCTCTCCCCACCTCCCAAAATCGCCACAAGTAATCAGTAGCACTGAGCGTTTCCTTATCCCCGCTCCACAACGCGTCTGAATCACAGGCTTCTTTCTTCTCCCTAGTGTTAGTCCCGCGCAGTCGCAGGGTCCGCTGGCGTCTGAATCACAGGCCAAATTCGAAATTTTCGTTGCTCACGACAAATTTTGTGTCCTCCACGACTTCCACTAACCCATTAATGAGGGTCATCGGATCCACTTTCAAAGCTTTTGTACTTGAGAATGTTTCACGAGATATGCCCAGGAATGGAAAAAAATCGGAAGTGTTACGGAAAAGGAAGGTTGGATGTGGTGGGTAAGAAATAATCAAGGTGCTGGAGCGCAGAGGCAAGCAGGTCAAAAGGAGTGAGAGAACTTAGGAGCTGATCTGGAGAGATCCGAACTTGGCGGCACGACGTAACTCAGGATACACGAGGGATAAAGATCGCCGTTGATCATTTTTGGCACGCCCTTTTTACATCCGTATGTTCATTCGTAGTGGCAACTGAATTCGATTTGGCCTATACAATGACTTGCTTGAGCCTCCGATGCACAAGTCAGTGTTTTTATCCTCCCAGACAAGTCTGGTACCAATTAAACCGACCCCGGAGGGATGGAAGGCTTGGTTGGCCCGGGCGACTCACGACCCAGGATTTGATCCCCGGACGCGCGCGTGGTGAGCGCGCGCCACTTGCCACTACACCACTTCCGCCCTGTGACTCAGCAATAGTGATAACGACTTTGAATTATAGATTTTATGACTTCGCCTGGACGATAACATGGAATGCGTAAGGACGCAGATGTCATTCGTTAGGAGCCTTCCGTTCCACCTTTTGGCTTTCTCTAGGTGATTTTGGCCGCAGTTCTTCACGTGCGCTACTTTGTGTGACTCTATGATGAAGAAAGATAAGAATGCTCTAGGAAGTACTAGGTCTGCGTTTGACGGAGAGGTTTGTTCTGCCCACAGCATACATGCCACTGCGCTATAGTTGCTTTAATCGCAAAACTCCTGTCTAACACATCCATGAGTAGGCAAGAGATCTCATGAAATATGTGTATGCCCTATCCTTTTGTGTTCAAGCGGATGTGGTACCAGGCACGCTTGAAAGGACAAAAACATAAATCTGAAGGATTCTCCAGCCTTGGTTGCTCCTTTGACCTCAGCACTCAGCAACACCTTATTTTAAGCATGCAACTTATTTTGTGGCTAATGGAATCCGTTAATTTTGGAATTGCTTACAGAATAACTTCAGTGAAGTTGCCGACACAAGGCCAATTGACCACGTTCGATTCAACGACCTGATAGGGCCCAATTAACAAGTAACACAGTCGGGCATTACCTGCGCCTTCACAGATGATTGTGCCGGCTACATGACCATACAAATGCTTTGGCGATTTTGAACACAATTCGCATGACACGGCGCATCCCAATATCGAGGAGCGTTTTCATCTGATCGATCAATAATCATATTTTGCGCTGACTTACGCTACTTGTTATTTGCTTCCATTTTTCTCTTTTTATTTGTTTTCTTTTCACACTCAGCACGAAGAAACACCAGCTGTTTCCCGGGAGGCGAAGAAAAAAGTGCTGTGTTTGATGTTGCACACAAAGAGGTGGTGTTTTCGCAGGTTTCTCCCGAGTATGTGAATATTCCCGCCCATGGTGTTTTTCAGCCTCCTTGCTTTGAACCACTTCCGCAATGAAAACTTTTCCCATTGGACATACACTCTTACGCAAAGTATCTGGTTACTGTAAGACGATCACTTGTGGGTCTGGTAGTGAGTAATATACATGCCCCACAAAAATTCTTCGTAAAACCTCACAAATTTATAAAAATGGGTTCTGCTGCTGGTGCGGCTCAAGCTGAACGGATGATCTTTAGCTCCTAGTTCGGCAAAACTATTGAGAAATCAAAGCATTCATTACAAATGATCTGTGGACTTTCTTGTTTGATCAGCACCGGCAACTCTGGCTTTTGAAATGAAATTTCAGGATTGATGAGGAGCAAATCACCGTCTCCGGGATGGGGAGGTTGAAGAGATAGAGAGTAAGTAAATAAACAAAGACAATAAAAAATCTCAAGCAACTTCATCTCTCATAAAATTGAATAAGATCAGAGAGTTTCTGAGCTTCATTGTTCATAAACTTCCTTGTAATTTTATGAAGACGAAGCTCCGCCGAAAACCTTTAAGTTTTTGATAAAATCGTCATATAATTTCTACCCTTTGGAAGTCTTTGGAACTGACCCTTCCATTTTTAAGTCTCCAAAAACCAAATACGATTCTACTTGTAATGCTGAGTTCGGACGAGGCACGCCTGACTTACCCCGAGCGATGTATTCAGCCTTTGAAAGCAGCCGTAAGTTCCAACCCAGAACTTACACCTTTTACTACCTATCTCATCAGCTACATAGCTACTATCAGACAAGAGCGTTGGCACATTCTGAAAGCTAAAAGATGAGTCCGAGCGCTTTTCCAATTGTTCGACATTGATTACTAATTAACATTCGCAGGATACGAAACGTGTCTTCCGAAACAGCTTGCCTTTTTGAACAAACTTCAGCAATTCCTTTACTGACCCGTTTAATTCCTTCAGCTTTGTTGTTTTAGCCTCCGAGAATGGTACAGGATTTTTTTAGCTAACGTTTCGGCAAAATTGCCTTCTTCGAAGCCTGTAAAGAACGGTCTAACTTTTCGCAAAATTGTATTCCTCGAATTCCTGTAAGAAAATCGAGCATTCGAACACTATTCAAATTACAGAAAGAAAATCCTAAGGTTTAGAAAATCAAAAGTGGTGTCGGGAAACCTGACCCTAAATCGTTATGGGAGGCTATGGAGGACCCTTGGTTATGGCTGAATAATGGTCAAGGAATTCTCGCTGTCGCGTGTGTCTAGATGTGAATGTCACCAAGAGAGACCCAACCGGCTCGCGTGTGCGAGAGTGCATGTGCGCGCAGGAGAGCCGTGCGATACTCCTCGACGAATTGCCTCCTGAACCAATTCAAACCTTGCTCCCCGCTGAAGCTTGGCTGAGGGCTTTTATATGTTATGAGTCCTCTAAAAGCCAAGGCCAAGGGCTGAATGGGTGCCCAGAGTGAACACGTAAGCACTGTGAGGACAACACAGGTTAATCTCGGCACATTTTTTTATAGTAAAAATATACATCTTTGTTTGTTTTAGCCCAGCGCATAAGGTACAGATTATTAGTTAGACGTTTCGGCGAAATTGCTTCCTCGAAGGCCTGTAAAGATTGTTGGCGGCCGCTATCGCAAGTACGGGGGCATTGTGGATGGATTGCATCTAAAATGCGTGCGAAATTCCTTCTGTTGAAAACAATGACAATGCTTTAGGCGGGAAGGACAACTCAGCCTCCGCGAAAATTCGACATTTTTGCGAAGTTTAGTTTTTCTGGCTATTCACGCGAGTGTCCCCATATTTGCGATAAGCGAGCTAAAAGTAATTAGTAGAGAAGACGGTCATGGACTGTTCTAACCCGTTCAAATTTTGGAACACGGCCGCACAACTTTTACTTATCGTTAGATGTGTTCCTGTTCAACAGGACGGAAACCCTATCACCCCTCCCCTCCTCCGCACTTCCTTGTCAAATTAAAAGTGTTGTGTTTCATCGAAAACAGCTCCTAAACATTTTGCTTCTATTGCGTGACCGCATATTATGAAAAGCACTTTGAAATTATCAATTTCCAGCGCAGTCGCGTGCCTCGCCTGATGTATCCGTTGGCCGTGCATGTAATGAGAACTCTAAAAACCAAGGCTTCTGCAAGCTATTCTATTTTCTTCCCCCTTAATAGCCCACCCTTTCATCTCTTCCTGTGCCTTCTCAGTCAGCGAAAACATCACTGAGCTGCCTCCTTCTGTGGGGCTTTGGTGGCAGGCATTCCGTCTCTATTTAGTGTTTGTTCTCTTGTCAAATGATTCACTATCATTTGTTCTTGGAAAGTAATCTAATGGTCAGATTATTTTAAATTATTTTTGATTTGAAAAGTGCCTCAATGCGACGGCTGTGATCCGTTCCTTGTATTGGATCCCATCACGATTCGATATGGATGAGGATTTCCATTTTCTTCTCTCTGCTGTTGATGCAAGTCCAAGGCGTGAAACTTTTCCTTCCTAACTGCACACGGCAACCCCTCTGCGAGTTCTATCTGATGCTTTTGAGAGCTAAGATTGGACATTTCAAAGGGATTGTTCACTTTCTATGTGTCTTCTCATTATTTGATCCGTGAGCCGTGCTTCGGAATTCTTCCCAGACTTCTTCGAGGTTGACAAACTGGAGAAGGTGCTACGTATGCTCCTTCAGTATCACACAGAAGCACTCGCATGAATTTTTAAAAAAACTTCGTATACATAACTGTCATGGAGCATTGCAGCGGGGTTCCAGATAGCTTATTTGTACCTAGGGGGGGGGGGGAGAATTCCTCAGGGCTGAAGATACGAGCCCTAGGTAAATTGGTAAAATCTTAAACGCTGCTCACAAATATGAACACCAAAATCGCTATCTGGATCGCTAAGGCTCATAGATTTATTATTATTTCACTTTTAGTAGATTTTGCATTTTAGGGTGCGCTTGCGGCTCTGGCGCCAAAAGCGGAAGGAAGAAAATTCGAGAATACCAAGATTTTTAACACAAATTCGCAAGTGTCAGCAGTAGCGGTCCAGCACCCCGTTATTTGTACCGATAGGAGATTTGGAGACAATCATGGCACGCAAAAGTAGTAATTCGTCTTTCTAACGATTCTCACGGGACCCCGGGTTGTTTTTTGGATGTCTACAAGTGTTCACTCCTCCTCTTGCCCTGTGACGTCCATCTGCATACATGACCGGTTACCGCCACTTTCTCCTAATCGGGTCAAAATCTCTTCACTCTGGAAAAGTTTCTCACAGAGGTTCCCCTGTTCGCCAACGTGTGGGAGCAAATCTGGCAAGCAACGCAAAGGTGCAGTGGTGCACAGATATATCACCACGGGAATCGTACCATGAGCCCTTCCGATGGGATAACACCATGATGGTCACCCCACAATCCGTCTGGTGATAAGGATGGCATTTGAGTCACCAGTCCTTTTCATTTCACTTCCCTTAAGTGGCGTATCTTTGATTGAGTCAGCAGCACTAGTCTCCATTTTTGTTATCACTATTCCAAAGTATCGATTCAGCTAACCAAAATTTTTTTCAGGATTCTGTGGAAAATTAAAGCCGTTAACCAATCAGGCAAACATTAGAATGAATAGATACAATGCCGTTTATGATCAAAATTACCGAGGCTCAGCACTTTTGAACAACCAAACCCCGACCAGGCTCTTTGGCACAAACTCTACTGCGAGGGAGGCTGCCGGGCCCCAAACTACATGAATGGTGCCAGTTTCGCGGCTAAAACGCGTGGCAAGGGTAATAATGATTTAGAACTTGCAACCGTGGACATCTCAACTTAATAGTCACGCGGACAGTTGCAGAATCTGTTGTCTCCCTCCCCTTTTATGCTCTCTTGACTCCGAGTCTTCTCCTACCTCGTTAAAAGTCTCTCTATCTTACTTTCTGCCTCTAGATTTGCACACAACATAGAAAACAGCTCTTGTTGTTTTTTTTCGATGTTTTTTTTTGATGGGCCATTTTGGAGCAAAATGGACACACAAAATTGATCGTAGGTTTTGCTTTTAACAACCATGTTCGTTTTTAAACACACTCGGTTGAATTTTGATCTTGCGGAAGCTCCGATTAATTCTTTGTCGCTACTCTATTCTGATAACTTTTCCAGTCGGTGCACATGATCACCCAAACTGCTGTTCATAACGAGGCTGAGATGACTTCGCCTTCACGGATTGGCTTTTGTTACGTGTGGAATACAAAGGTGAGCTGCACTCCTGAACTTCCATTCTTTTCAATATTTTGTTTGTTTGTGAAGCATTCCAAGCTGTTTTATGCCTAGCTAACTGCCAAGTTTAATATTATAGAACATTCATTCGACTGATTTAATCCTTCAAGTAAATCCTCGCCACGAAAGGTCCCAACTCCACCGAACGGAGCACTTGCGAAGCAGAGGTCAACCTACGATTGTTACATAGTAACAACGGGGGGGGTAGGTACTGGTGAGGTTATTAGGGAAGGGGGTGCGTATCGCTTGGCAAGTTCGCGTGAACGTAGAGTTACGTAGAAATTCGGCGCCGTTTGTCAGCGGTGCTTATTATTCCTCGCTAGAACAATGGAGCAGTGGGATTATAGGTGGAAGTGGGGTAAATTGGTTGAAAATTAGGGAATTTTGGGAAAATTTTTTACTGTTTCATAGGTGGGTATATACCCCCGCTCGACGGCATTTTTGGAGGAAAAAGTGGGCGGAGTTTGGTGGGTTGAGTGGTACCAGAATTAAATACCATAGAGAGGAATATGGTGGTCGGGTCGAGGGTCGAAAAGAGGGGGTCGTACCAAGTCCACCTTGGGGGGGGGTCGTAAAAATTTTTCGCCAAGAGTTAACAACGATAGTGACTGGAGCCCGTGCGTTCGAAGTGTATCGGTTGCTACGCGAGGTAACGGGGGGCATTGCGGGTGGGCAATGCAGTCATGAACGCGTTAATATCGCTTATGCTCAAAATGCAGGTGCGAAATCTCAGAAAGGAGAGGAGAGATCCAGGATGTGTGGAGCAAATTTGTCGTTTCTCCCAATGTTGGTGATCACTCCTAACGCTCACTCCTTGGGGACGTTGAGAAAACCCCGTATCCTACGATAGCACCTTTTTTCTATTTTCGTAAGTTCATCAAAACCGGAGTAAAGGATTGTGCAGCAGTAGACTACAATTCTACTGCAATCGTTACAAAAAAATAATAAAAACCAACATAAGCCAAGTAACTAAAGATGATGCTTGGAAGTATATTGGGGGACAAAACAAATTAGGAACGATAAAAGGCACTGCCTCACTAGGTCTCAAGTGCAATCGAGAAAGAGGTTAGATCGCTTTCAGCAGCTTGAAATTAGTCAGTATGCGATATGGTGGAGGAACAAAGGGGATAAATCGCTTTATTGGCGGTACCGTATGCAGGAAAAATTCTTTGTTTTTTTCTTCCTGTACTTCATTTTGAGGACCATCTTGTTGGTTCCTTTGCAGTTTTCCCTTTTTCCTCATTTCTCTGGTTCGATCGTTATCGCGATTTTCTCATTTCTCTAAAAGCTTTACCTTAGTGAATTCGGAGTGGGGGTTTTTTGTCGGGGCGAATAAATGAAAGATGTTATACAGCTGCTGAGAGCGAAAGGTTTGATACGCGAATTCTAGCTTAACAATATTCGAGCTTTTTCCGGAAAAAAATTATTTTTCAAAGTACTGCAATTTGGCGGAAATTGGCGTTGCAGATTTCCATTCAATAATTACCTCAGTTCAAGTTGAGCGCAGGGCGCATTCGCAAGAGAGAACTTTCAATGCTGTTCAATTTTTCATTTCACTATTTTTCTAATTGCTCCATACAACCTGTAGTTTTGAGATCTCGATGCGGGCTGTCTCGGATGACGACGCTGTGATTCTGATCATCTCACCAAAGTTCGCTACGGTGCACGACCACGTTTCTTTTCAGTGGAGTCTGAAAATTCATGGCACAACGGGAAGGGTGAGCATTTTACAGTACGTGATCACTGATCAGAGATGAAACACCTGCTGGACGCACAAGTTTGGGAGACAGTGAGCCATGTAGAACTGCTCCCGTCATCTCTTCCCTTCATTTACAGGCAGTGAATACGGTAATTTGGTACCAGGGATGTGTTAAGTCTTTTGAAAAAATCTCTTGTCTTGTGACCCTGAACTTCAAATGCATATACCTCTGCCCAGACAAAACATCTTAATTGAGATAAGAACCATAAAATTTACAAGCCTCCGCCAAGGAAACTCAGTTCAATCACCATGTAGGCTCTGGACAAACCTCTTCACGAGGTTGATAAAAGACCTTTATTGGGCTAACGTTTCGGCGAGGATCGCCTTCTTCAGAGCCTGAAAGGGTCGAAACAATTTATGACTACCCGACCAAATGTCTTAGCAACCCTACTGAAGTTCGAGACCAAAGAACTCATCACGTAATCCGAAGGCCACCTACCGTAACGCAGTCCGGTTCTCGGTTTAATCAGTTCGGTTGCTAAGAATACTAGAGCTCCTATTCATTCTCTTCTGCCTCACCTATCTTAATCTTTATTGCGTGGAATTACACTCATTGAAGGGGCAAGTAGCCATTGGTAGAGAACACCACAGGGTGAAAGTCAGCCGAGAATTCGTCGACAACTCGTCGAGGATTTTCGCCTGGTCAATCACGCTCTTCTGCGCGTACATTCACTCTCGGTACTATTTTCGCACAGTACAAAGCCATGCTCATGTATTTCCTCGACCGCTATTTGCCCTGGGACACTATAATAGCATACATACTACATACTAGATGCTATAATTGGGTACCCCAGAGCCGAGAAGGTCAAAGTGGTTGGCTAAAGTTTTCTTGAAATTACTGCTGGACTATACAATGTGAATAGACGCCGACGATGAATCAATGATAAGAAATGAACTTCGAGTTGCCAGTGACTGAAAACAGGTGTACCTAGATAAATGAAACCAGAGCATGTACTAATAGAATGTGAGGTGTTTATATAGTTTTTGAGTTTAATGGATCGATGACGATCTGCGACGAGACAAGATGATCGCCAGTCTGATTATGATGGCAGTTGACGCTCCTATTTGTTGACGGTCCAGGTCAGCAGGTGAAGCTCCTAGTTCTCGTATACAAACTGAATAATTTAAGAGGTTAACAGCATTGAAAGATCAAAAGCTTGATTTGCAGAGAAGTTCAACTCAGGAGTTCATTAAGCCGGTCTCAGACGAATCTCATCGTTCTTTTAGCGGCGTTTGGAATGCTTTTTTATAATGAAGTGCGAACGCTAATGTATTTTTGTTCAAATGTGAATGGAACAAAGCACTGAGGGTGTTTGGGACAACGGCGCGCTGCCTTTTAGCTAGAATTGTAATGGAATTTTGAATGCAAGTTATCTAAATGACTTGCGGGTGATTGCAGCCGGAATGAATTCTACCTAATGAGAGGAAACCATATGTTCTGATCATTCTGCAGAGGATTAGGGTTACATATACCAATTCATCGAGGAGCTGTTTAATGGGGAACGAGGACTTGGTTGGTATGAGGCGATCAGCTGGATTTGATTCACATACGTTAATGGTATCTTCGATGTAGTACTATCTTCTGCCCAATGTTAGATAATGCAAACGAAAAAAAAAACAAAAGAAAAAAAATAAAAAAATCATGTTATTCATATTCCTGCCCTGTCTGATAGCGCTTGCAGTGAGATAGGAGGAAGAACCGCAATTCAGTAGAATCATATTTTGGGGGGGAGGGGTAGGTCCACGATAGACAAAAATTTTGGTGAAATCGGGTTCACAGTTGAAGCTTAGACGCAAAGGCCAGCAGAGTGAGAAGAGAGAAAGCAGACGGGTATTGAACGGTAAACCAGGTATAGTATTTGTTTATGTAGGTTTGATATTTGATCACTTATAAATTTGCCGACGGGAGGAACAGAAAGCGCCGTATGTGATAGAAACCCTGCGACAAAGAGAGGTAAGAGCTTGGATAAGACAGGACTAACAAAGAGAAAGGTAGAATCAACATCTGAAGCTATTGAAGTTGAAAATTCGGTTAGATTTTAATTATTTCAAACGCCCATAGTGCCACTACGAAGGCGAATTCATGCAATGGGATGACTATGAGCAACATTGATCCTTGTTGTTTTTTGGTCTTTCAGCTTTGTGCTGCGGGAGATGCCATTTTGTGCTTGTGAAACGGTTTATGCTTTCCCATAACTTGACTTAAATGACATTGCTACAGATTTTCCTAGTCGTGAAATAATCTTTAGGCAGTTTCAAAATTATAGTACTTTTCACATAACATCACTAGTTTTTATTGCTGCGGTTTTGTAGATTGTATGTTGCAAAAGTTGACCAGCCTTTCGTAAATTGGATTCCCAGAGAAACGACTGGGAATTGAAATTGAAATTGTTTCAAGATAGACTTGAGCTAAAATTGATGACCTCAACTTCAGTACCCATAATTCCATCAGCACGTCAACTGCATGCCTGCGCAAAAATACTCCTTGAGCTTCCATGGGACTTGGAAAGAGAGAGTGGTACAGAATGCGAGAGCGGTGTGGTTCGCTAGGACAGAAAGCGACTTTTCCGCTTTCGCAGCGCGAAACTTTTTTCGCTGCGGAAACCCCAGGTCCACCACTGATCAGAGTGGACCTGGGTTTTCGCAGCGAAATGTTTCGCGCTGCGAAAAGCGGAAAAGTCGCTCTCTGCCCTAGCACACCGCACCCATGGGACCACAAACGTTGACCGAACAAAACTATCTCTACTTTTGTATGGACCTCAGATGGCCATGTTTCGGAGTATAATGGTTTCTCTATTCCTCTAACTGTTCCAAAAGAACCTGCTCGCAGTGGCCTACATTTGTTCGCAGTGCAGGAAAATGAACAGCTCAAAGAGAAACTCACAGTCTTTCAGGTAGACGTTCGAGCTGTAGTTCGAGTGATGCAGAAAGACGCTAAAAACGACGACAAACCGGAGATTGTGGAAGAAAGTGAGCGTCATTTTTCTCTTACGCACACGAAACACGGAGATTACGCACCCTCTATTTGGGATTGCGGGGGACCACTCGGAGCCAGGGTCAACCGTCCGTTCGAACTGTTCGAACGGGGGGTCGCATTTGTGTTCTGGGAGGGGAGAGGGGTCGCATTGCGCAGTTCTGCTGGTTACGTTTGGTCATCAGGGGCGCAGGGCATAGGTGCGTGCGAAAAAAGTTGCCGTTTCACTGGTTGTATATACCCCCCCCCCCCGCTCGACGGCTATTTCTGAAAAGTGGGTGGAGTTTTGGAGTTTTAGGGAGTTCTGGGCAGGGTCGGTCCTATCGTTGCTACTTTTCGAAAATTTTCTACGACCCCCCTGTCATGAACTCCACGTTCATGATGTCATACTCCTATCTCCGCCTCCTGCTCCGCAGGGTTTTTAAGCGCGTGGAGCGTACAGCAGGGGGCTTGGGCTCCCTCGGCGGCAGACTGACTCTTGGCCAATGGAATGCCGAGTTATCTCGGCGCCCCCGGCCATCGCGCAGCTACTGAATCATCAAAGCCCAGTGCGTCCACGTAGAGGAAAGGATCGGGCTAGACCGGCGGACTCGCAGAAGCAAGCTTCCCCCCTTTGAGACAGGGTTCACAGTATCAAAGTCAAAAGTCAAGGCCTTCAAGTCAATTAATTCAAAAGTCAATTATATTGGTCGTAGGAACTTAGGCTCGTTCTATTTATAAAGGTTTCAGGAATAATAAATGAGTTGTTGTGAAGTGTAAATTCCAAAATATGAACCACCATCTGTTATATCTGGGGATTGATGCCCTCAGA
>MU869629.1:0-27652 GCA_036418205.1 Ostertagia ostertagi | reverse complement strand
TGGATCGAAGTAGGTTGAACAGAATGGGTACGAAGCAGAAAACATCATGATAGGGCTCTTTTTCGAGAACTCTGCCTTCTGCTTTCCTCAGAGACACAATTTTAGAGCACTGCTAAGCAGGTACAAAAAATACGTATGATAGCTACAGGAGAGTACTGTACGCAAAATTTAGCTGCTCACGGAAGATGTCCTACTTAACACGGTTAATATATAAATCAGAATGGTCTCAAAAATGAGAAATTTCAGCAGGCAATTCGGGCATATGGAAGTTCTATGAGTTCTTCAAGCGAGGCTTCAACTCGCTTCCGAAGAAACAGCAAAATACATTCAATGATGTCATCGCTGCGAGTTTCTAATTGAAAGACATAACATTTTCCGAGGAGTGCGAAAGTTTGTGTTGAGACCTTTTAACCTACACTTAGTAGATTTCCTATGCAGAAGATGCATCACAGATTATGGTACCAATCCAGGTAGTTCAGTTATCATAAACGGTGATAGCATCAACACTATTACTAACAGGAACCTTTTTCATTATCATCAAAAACCATGAAATAGATCAAGGACTGACCACTCTGCTCAGAATCCGAATAACGATCCCTTTCGGAACCCGCATCGCTGCGTTCATCCCGAGGACTTGACGGGCCCTCACCGTCATCTCCCTGCAACGGGTGGAAATTCTAAAAAACAAATTGGAAATAGGGACGGAATTAGTGACGAGCACAGAACTGAATTGAATGCACTTTAAATGAAATTGAGGCAGCTTATCTTCGACGAATGTCAAGCGTCAAATTCAAAATTGCTGCGCATAGATTACAAACCTCTCCAAATAGCTTCTTTTGTATAGCAGTGCGATCATCGACGTCCTCATCGGAGTCATCAGGTTGAATGATGCGTTGTTTCTTCTCCTTCCTGTTCCCGAGATTCTCCTAAAGTATTCGTCGTCATAAAGAAAATGGGCGATAAAGTAAAGAAGTCATACCTGGATAAGATCAATATCGTCATCGTCCAATTCGTCTTCTTCGTCTTCTAACTTCTCAGATTTTTCAGATTTATCGTCATCAACGTCCTAAAATTCCAGATATAAAAAAATCAACAAGGGATAGAAAAATGAATAAAAATAAAAGCATTTCAAAAAAAGGTTGATCCAGAGCGACCAAAAGATGTCTCAATCAACCCGCTAAACGGATCGCGAACGAAAAAAAAAACTTCCGTGACCAAAGGAGGAAGGAGTTATTATTGTAAGAATAAAATCTGGGTATTACATCCTCTTCTTCTTCATCAGCGATGAAACCTTTCATTTCTTCTGCACCCTTCCTCGTCATCTTCTTCCTCATCGTCTTCGTCACTAAATCATTACACTTTCTCATTTACATCGATAAAGAGCCAAGACTTCTGAACTGGATCTGTTTTCACACACCAATCAGAGTATAGCATAATGCAACTTACTCGCTTTCAACGACACGTTTACTCTTCTTTTTCTCTTTTTGAATTTTCCTTTTCTTAGCTTTTGGCTGATCATGCTCCGAAGATCCTGAGGATGACTCCTCTCCGTCAGATTCCTCCGCTTGTCGTTCAATGTAATCCATAAAATCTAATCTGAATGAAGAGCAAAAGAATAAAGGCAAATTAGAGTCGATAGAAATCGCAAGACCGAAATACAAGGAAAACTCATCTATCAAGAAAAGTTGGTCACGTCACTATATTATGCTTAACCCTTTCGGACCTGAATTTTTCCCCGTGGAGAAATTTTTCTTCTAGCTATTGTTTATTACTTGTGAGCATATAGGTATCATTATGGCGAAATTTGGAAGCTATTCGATCACAAACAAAGAAACTGAAGAAGCTTTGAAAATTGGCCAACCTTCTTAGTTTTTAAGCTTATGTCGAAACAATTCGAAGTTTCATAGTTGTGCCGAAAAAGTTTATAATCTTGCATAATATTATAACGCATAATTTTGATTTAGGAATGGATCCACTTCAAGTATTTTAAAGACAAAGTCACACTTACTTGGCCGGTTGCGGGGGTCAGCGCCCATTCACTGTTGCACTTGTACACAAATACTTGCAATACTAACAGCAATAAACAATGAAATGGCCGGTTAAGCTCATAATTAGGAAGGGGAAGGTTGACTGAAGCAAACTCTAGCAGAATTAGAAAAACTATGCTGTTTCAGCGGAAATGCAAGCGTTTGAATTTGGTGGTGGCAATTGCCACCGCCAGGGCCGAAAGGGTTAATGTTGATATGTAAGCAGTGCAAAAAGCCGTTATAACCCTAGAACGTAAATTACGTCAGATGGCATCCAGATACTCACAATATCCCACTTGAATTAGGTCCGAGGTGAACAGGTGAGAATTACAAGTTCTGTGGACCTATTTTCACTATAAGCATGCTTAGAAACAGAGGTCTGGTTAAAATGTTAGGGAAGCATCCGGCAAGAAAGAGGAGGTAATATGAGGTTCAGCGCCCACGTTTAAATGACCGACAACTTTGCTAGAACGTCTGAGCTACACTTGAGAATTAGTAAAAAATAGTTCTCGCTTCAGTAATAGTTTCTTCGCACATAAGTTCAAAATAAGTAATAGCATACAAAAAGAGCGATCATTAGTAAAAATGAAGCATACAAGCATTTCCGATTTTAAGGGACGTTGGTAAATTTGATGTGAGAACTGTGAAAGCAACGCCCCTTTATTTTGGATGGGATGTCATCGAACCGGCTGCTTCAAGCTCAACAGCACGGATTCAACTGTGATATCCATTAATTAAAGCATCTGGTCCGCCGACTATATCAAACGCAGCAACATCGCTTTGACGATTAATAAAAAAGGTAGCTAGATCTGTTTTCCAAAACTATATCAGTTTGCTTTGTGAGGAGATCTTCCTAAATCCTACTGCCAACACAAGCGCTGGAACAGCAGACCTCAGGCTTATGAGAAATCAGCAGCTTGTCATGAGGCTTGAGAAAAGTTTTGCGAAAAAGGTGAAGCTAACTGGCGTCCTACAGAAGAGAAGAAAGCAGAGAATCGGAGTTTAGTTGAATGACGAATGAGCACTTAATTCCCTGACACTGTCCTACCTCTTATGAATGAGGAGGCTATCATAGGAGGGGGTAAAGATGAGGGAGCAAAAGTGACACACATATACATACCAAAGCACCACAAGTATTGATTCATTATGTAAAGTATTTGTGAGCAACGATGCCGGACCGATCTAGAACGCTTGGCAATACGCCAAGCATCGACGCGATATTGCACGCATTGTGCAAAATTGCGTCCAGCGGCGCACATTGTTGAAAAGTTCTTGATAAGGAACGGCACTCTATGATCGCGTGACTTGGGATTTGATGCTTTATGCCCTGTAAACCATCTATTGAGCAGGGGAGGGAGCATACAATTCAAAAAAAAACCTTGAGGGCAGTTGGCTTCCTTTCCACCAAAAATGGGTGGTTTCCTGGAATGCAGAGAAGCCACTTGGGATGGAAGCAATATATAGTCGACGGATGAACCTTCCCACACTTACTACCGTATAATACCCCTTTCCTTTGATTTTCTGAGGAGGTGGATTCGATTCCCTCCTGACAGAATTCTATTCCTTGATTAACTGGAGAATGTGCCTTCAGCTTGAGGTGTTTTCCAGTGTTTTGGTCGTAGTGCTCAATGAGAGGCAATTGATTCGACGGCATTGTTACCGAAATCTCCGTACTGCTTTTCCGATTCTACAGTAGCCTCGTTGAGGAATCTGACCGTATCCGCCAATAAGCTGCCAAATTTCACCTCTCGAACTAAACTCCTCGCCGGTACAACTCGTCCATTAAAGAGAGGAGAGCCGTGATGACCAATTGGTTCTCCATTGTTTCCACTGTTTTCCTCTCCAGGACTACTAAAAAAGGGCAAATGGCCGGGTGGGAGTGGCCGTTTTGAGAGGTTATCCCAATATTTTATAGCTTTCCCTATTTATTCTAGCGCTCAAAGGGATTTTGCCGCGTTGTTTTCGGTGATCCAGGGCTTAATCCAAATACAATTAGAGGGCGTAGGCTCTGAAAAACAGAGGCCGATTTAGCAGTTTTCTCGGAATTCGTCGATCTGCCTTCGGTCGGACCGTACAGGGCAAAGATCGCTTCGGGGAAGGCGATCATTAGCCTAATCGTTATGCCGTCTGTCCCTAGAGTCTATTTTTAGCACCTTCTTCACAACTAAAACCCGACTTCAAAACAGTTCCGGCTTAAAAATAAGCGCTATTTGGAAACGAGGCCGGCCATCTCGTGACACCTGCCATGGGACTCGAATCAATGGAGTGTAGAAAACTATCCCCAGTATCGATTTCAGCGTCAAAGAACCTTCGATTTTGGCGACTATTTTCGGCAACCGAAACCCATCTACACTTTCCATTTCGACGATTTCAAACCGGTTTCAGGTTCATTTTTTCCTTCCAAGTTTCTCTATATTAAATCATGAATCATAAATCGTTTATGTGAATTTCCGTGAGAGTTTTCTTTCATAGAGTTTCGCCGCTGATTCGCCAAATTAACGTGGAAAATTCTGCCAAAAATAGGTTGGGGCCAAATTATTTTGCTTATTGATCGTCTTCTCGAAGCAATTTTCGATCTTTATCAGCTGGCAGATTTGAGCTCAATCAGGCTGTTGTTAAAGTGTAGAAAAAATCTTTCCCATTTCGGAAACAAAAGCAGAGATAGTGCAGTGGCAAGCGGCGCCATTTGGAGCGTGCACAGTTCGGAGATCAAATCCCGGGTTGGATTTCGCATAAACCAAACCAACCAAGCTTTCCAACCCTTTGGCGTCGATAATTGGCAAGTGGACTTGTCTAGGACGAAAAAAAACGCTTAATTGCTCCTCGGCTAGCCCTTCTAGTCACTGAAAAGCCCAAATCGCATTCAAATGCCCCTACGATTCTCGGTAGAAATGGGGTGCATAGCGCATCCCGAAAAGGTTCTAATTGGTGCCGAAAGACTTAATCGCTATCTATAACTACCTAGTTAAGAGAAATAAGAACTATGGTGAAATTAACAGGAACTGGATTAGACATGCTTCAGTGTCTTAGAAGGAGTCGTTTTTCATTTAAGGCTCAAGAGGATCGACGACACCAGCAATCACGAAGGTTTAGTGGTCCGAGAGTGGCCGCTGGACGCTTGCCAAAGTTAGTTGCTCATCGGAAATGCGTTTCGTTGCTCTCGAGGGGAGAGAGGAAGTGATTACGATGTGTGAGAGAGTGCGAAGGAACTGGAGCCCGTCGAGGTCCACTGGCAGGTGCTGAGTGCGGCTAAGTGCGTTGAGGGCGCAAGAAAAAGAGAAAAAAGAGGGAAGCGTGATGGGGGGAGAGCACAGACAATTAGAATAAACAGAGGCGGTGGCCTTGGTGTATAGTGAGAGGCGGATGCCTATGGAGTGATGGAGGATGGAGAGGACGCTGAACTGGTTAGAGAGGGACGAGAAATGAGGTGAAATGGGATGACAAACGAGGGAGTGGCGAGAAGGGTAAGCCGCACTGGCTAGTTCGTTGGAGTAAAAGAGGCAGCAGACTGAGGAGTGCGGGCATGATGTGAAGAGGACGAGGGTGAGGCACGGGACTCGAGAGTAGCGCTGGACGAGAGTGCGTCAAGGCAACGATGAGGGTGTGCAGGAGATCGGAGGGTTGAGTGTGACGACGACAACGACAACGTATAGCCAACGGCCGGCAGTCGGATGGAGGAGGACCCGGGCGAGCGGACGCCGGCCCTTGGCGGCTCCGGTGGGCCAGCCGTACGGGCCCATTCCTCCTCGCCAAGACGGGTGCCACTTTTTGAACGGGCATCGGCTCGTTGGTGGAATCCACAGTTTCGATCGCCATCGCTCGAAGCACAGTATTGGAAATGCTCGTTTCCACAACTCAGGTTCGTTGTTTATTTTGCGCTTAATTTTGCTCAGCTCTCTTCCATTGGCGCTATTTCTGGAAATTCTTCGGTATTTCCAATTTTCTCGAATTCTCGAATTCTAGGGATCGTTTCCGCTCTGGCCTTGTGTACATCTCGTTTGTCTGCGTTGCGTGGACAATTTATCTGGCCATTTTCGACAAAGCGGGCTTTCAGCATTGGGTACGAATTTGATGGTTGAGTTTTAGGAACCAGCTGGCGAAAAAGAGGCGACTTTTAGTACTAGCCTTCTAAAAAGCCCCCAGAAAGTGTCTACTAGGAATTGAAGAAAGCCATATTGTTCTTTTCAGCTCACAGCTGCCGCTTTGATCATGGTATGTCTGGCGATGCTCTCGTTTACGCTCTGTTCATCTCAGTATCAACGATTCTACATGCCGACATCGTTTCTCTGTACTTTTCTCATCTGTCTAGTCACTCTCCTGATATTCTCGTCCGATTCCAAGTCGGCGTTTATGACGCCTGTTGCGAGCCTCGCCACCAGTTTCCAGGTAGTTTTGCGAATTCACTATGACAAACTCGGTGCCCACCCCCGTTTCCGCCGACTAGTGGCTCGGCACGGCCCATAAGGAAAGGTCTGGCCGAAGCGGGGTGCATTCTCGAGGGTGGTTCGTATTAAGTTCGTTGCAAGAAAATCGATGGGTTGCGAGTCATTTGGTGCGTCCAGAGAGCACTGAACGGCTGCTGCTGCTGCTGCGATAGATTGAGCAGCACCTTTCGTTTTCAAAACATCACACCCACATTCCTTGCTTGCTTGCTTACTTGCTGTGAACGGGTGACGCAATTGAAGAAAGAACCCCGGAAAAGGGGTCACATCGGGGGAAAAGAATAGGTATGAGGTAGCGCGAGTTAATGAGCGCGCTTTGCAGAAATACGTGAACATTCTGTGCACGAGAGATTTTTCTGTGTAAGAGACTCTATTCAGGGTAAAATAGAGTGTAGGCTTTATTGGGTTAGTCACGGACACAGGGATCGATATCATGGCTGGCTGGAATTATTGCCCTATGGGAATGGAGAGACACGGAGATAAATGAATTTCATTTTTGCACACGGGGGAACTCGAAATAAGTAAGCCGAGCGTTTTCTATTATGTTTCCATGGCTGTTTATTTTTGAGGAAATTGGATCGCCCAAGGGGGAAGGCGCAAGGTCGTTCATAGACAGTAACCATTCAAGGGGGATAGTGTTTGTTGTGTGTCGCGGGGATGAACGGAACCCCGCGTTCCGATTTCCGCATTTCGGGTTCCGAGCTGCCTTCTGCAGCATGCTCAATCAGAGCTTAGCTTCCAAAATAGCAGTGAATCAAAAATTGTTCTTGATTGTCAGCAGCAGTTTTTGGCCGCAGAGGTGCGGGTTCGAGTTCCGCCTGGTGCGAAAATTTTGTCATAACCCTTGAGTATCTTTGTGAGATTTTCAAGTACTAATTTAGTTCAAAATTTTGCCACATCCCTTCACCAAACTTTCTCCATGTACTTTGTTCTAAAGCGGATTTGGGAGTTTCTTAGACGGTCATTTAGATGTGAATTGTCGCAGAAGAGCGAATAAATTGCTCTCAAACTAGTTCACATGCTCTGTGCTCGGGAAGAGTGCCATTTAGAAAGCGGCTTTTCAGGAAAGAGAATTTCAAAGCAATTTCCTATGACCTTTACCCACTCACTAATTGAGCGGCTTTTTATCGTCAACTCTTAGTTTTATTAAGCTATTGAGGAAATTATAAAAGCACACTTTGATGCGAATGGTTTCAAAAGATGAAGTAAAATGCTTTGATCGTTGGTTGTTTTCGAGATATTTTTCCAGAAAAGTGAATTACTAAACAATTTCCTATGACCTTTCCAAATTCAATAATTAAATGCTATTTTTGATCAGTGTTTTTCTTTGTCACGTTATAAACAGAACAGAGTACGAACACGACGTAAGCAAACCAGCCCTTTTGGCGCTTCGGCTGGGACCGTATGCTGAATGTTGGGGAGGGGATGGAGTCCCCGACGGTGGACGGACCACTTCAACTCGGTCCTTAGAACCGCCACAATTTGGTGCTTACCTCAGAACTAAGCCTTAAAGAGAGGACGGGTCCGTCCCCTCTCCAAGGCTTAGTCCTGGGGTGAGCAAACCAGCCCTTCTGGCGGAGCTGCTGGACCAGCTGCACCACTTGCGTCAGTACTCTCCTATCGTACAACCGAGTTGAAGTAAACCGTCGACCGTTGGGGACCCCATCCCCTCCCCAACATTCAGCATACGGTCCCAGCCGAAACGCCAAAAGGGCTGGTTTGCTTACCTCGTACGAACACTGCCTAAGATTGCTTCATCCGAACTTTGACAAGCTGTTCTATTTAGAATACTTCTTTTATACTTGGTATTTGATTTATCAAAAAATACGTTAAGACGGAGGCAATACCATGATAATTTCTCTCACCCCTTTTTTGTCTGGTGGAAAAATGAACTATAGTGGCTGGGCATCGAGTGCTTTCCACTGGATTTCACATCGTGTTTTTTGTGCGGATACACGTAAAAAACCTTTATTCAATAACGCTCAATAATAATATAATGTTTAATGAAGAAATAATCTCTTGAGATCAATAATAAAAATATATATTTTTGTCCAGTTTACCATGTGAATTGGGTAGATGTGGTGTAGTGGAAGGTACCAAATGAGAATGATCGTGTGGTTCAAATCTCACATCGTCCTCCTTTGACCATAAGTAGAGTAGCCCCCGTTTCTCTGGTGATATTGGTGCAAGACTTGTTTGGAAGGGTAAAAATACGGATTTGTACACTCGTTGTCTTCCACAAGTCATTTTGTAGTCGATGCGGCATTCATACATCACTACGATTTTGGGTGAAAGCAAAGCGCACGGCGCATCCCATAGAGTCGAGAGTAGACCAACGCTGAAAATGTTGATCCTCTCAGCCATGCTAAAGTTTATTTTTTCATAATTTTGTTTCTCTACCATGCGGAAATGACATATTCATGGCGAAAATATAATCACTTTTGACTAGGCAAAGTTTTATACTTACTTAAACTTTTGGGGTAATGGAAAACAAAAATAAGCGTCCCGTCTGCCGTTCGCAGGGGGGGGGGGGGTGTGCTTCTATGTAGATCTAGACTAAATAAATAACAGTATTCCGGGCGATAAATCCTCGAGAATGTGAAAATCTTAAAAATGATAGAGGGTCTATGCTATTTTAAATTCATTTTTAATGGAAGATTTCGTTTAGGTGGTGCTGTTGATCTATACCGTAATCCCGCTACCACTGTATTTATGCATTCTGATCGGTTTGGTATATTCGTGCCTGTTCGAGATGTTGTCAAGGAATCGTATCGCCTATGGAGACTTGTCGCACATTCAGGTGGTACTGCATATTGGAGTCCACCTGCTTGGCGTCCATCTATTCATTCTCACTCAGGTTTGTTGTGTCGCACTTTGCTCTCGCGGTTGCACTCTCTCTGTCTGTCCCTAACATTTCCCCCATCGATGGGTGGGTTTTTCCTGGTCGCAAAGTTGCACTTTCTACCGTAACTTGCCCATTAATTCCAGTTCCCAAAAGGGAATTCTATTTTTGGTCTCGTTCGCCTTTTTTGACTTTTGCCGTCTCGCGTCTCCTTCGCTCATCACTTCCAGTGGTTATCTTTCGTTCATGTCGTCGAAATTTCGCTGGAACAGCTGAAAACGCTTCCGATCCATCAACTGCCATTGCCAGCAGCTCTCCGTCTCATTGAACTCGAGACCCTCGTTAACCTTTTTGTTTGTGCTCGGGGACTCAGGTGCCCTGAAAAGCAATTATCCTCGGGAAAGGAAACTTTTGTGGAGGGGTAAGATTGATCCAGGATAGCACGATAAAGTAATTCTCAAATAGCTGACTTTTGTCTATTCTTGCCCTAGACCTTTGGAGGAATATCTTTATTTTTATTTACTTGACGTGCTAAAATAATTGATCTCACTGAATAAACAATGGGACCTTTTTGGGTCGTATTCTTAAACAAAGCAAGGGGGTCATTTAGGATTTCAATATCAATTTGGGCTCGGAACTACGTATTTTGAAGTGAACGCCCTCATAAAGTATCTTGTTGGGCCCAGATATGAGGAACCCTTCCTTGAATTGATCCTGCTGCTCGAAGTTTTGCGCTTCTAGCTTTCGGTCGTCTGCTCCTCATTACCCCCCCCCCCATTCATTGTCTCAGCATTTGTTCTTCATTATCTCGAAACTAGCGCTATTTTAAGCCCAACTGGCAATTATCGGGAAGTGCATGTTGAAAGCCGGTTCCCGGCAATTCGGTCCTGTTTAGGTAATGAAGTCTGTCCATAAATGTTTCAAGTGACATTTCGAATAAGAACTTTTTCTGATACTGGGAAATTGTTTAAAAAAAGCTACCTTGCTTATGAATATAGCTATTGACATTCGGAAGGGGGCTATTTGACACTCGACCCAGTAGCAATGGGTCCTGCGAGCGGTGAGATAATCAATCGCCACTGCGACTCTGAATGAAAGTTGAATTCATGGCGCACTCTGAGAAAGACTTCTTTTCGCCGAAAGTTTTATCACCTTGTCCGTGGACCGAAATGCGATTAGATTTGCATACTCGTCCCTGGAAGATCTCTTATGATCTCTGATTAATGTGTACATTCATCTGTGCTAAAGATAGGCATATCACTGATAACTTGCAGTGCTCTCATACTGATTGAATCAGCTCTAAGTAGGCTTTTCCATACTTTCATTTCGAGAATGCATCCACCCCTGTCTTATCCTGGATAAGCTGATTCCAATCAGCTATGTACACTAATTATTCTGCTACTCAAATAGCTCGAACTTATTAAATTAGCCGACGAACGACCATGAACGCGTCGAAATTGGATTTTCCCCCAGGGTAATTTGAAGGCTGAACAATTTTTGCCTTTATGATTGCTTTTAATTATTTTCCATTTGAAACCAGCCCTCGGGGCGGAAGCAATGTGGTAGCTAACGGCACCGCTTTGCACGCGCACAATCCCGGCTTAGGTCCCGGATCAAAACCCGGTCGGGTCAACCAAACTTTTTAACCCTAATCGATAAGAAAAATGCTGCCAAACTCACATGGAGGGATAAAAATGGTGGTTTATACATAGGCCGGCCCAATAATTCACCGCGAAGACCAAACCACATTCAAAGGCACCAGCAATTTTGGGTCGAAGCCGCTCGCGTGGCTCATCCTAGAAAGGGACTAGTTGGCGAGGCCAAAAAGGATCTGACAATGGCAAGATCGACCAAATTTCTCTCAAATCACAATTTTTCGCTTTTTTATTTGATTGCGTGCTTTGCAACCTGGCAGTTTGGTCTGTTGGCCGAAAAAATGTTATTTTCAAGAATCTTTACTGATTCTGCCTTAGTGACTCCTAAGGCCCGCCAGTGATCCTCAAACGACGATTTCCGTTTGGAGTAGAAAAACGTGACCATGACCATCGAAGCATCAAAGCCTTCAAAGTTGGCGAATTTCGCTTACGTGAAGAGCAGAGAAACATTCGAGAATCCTGATGTTCTTCCTGAGAATGAGCCAGGTCTCGGCCATTCCAGCATGTTGGGAATCCCTATCGGCTGAGCTCGTCCCACCAGGGTCAACGTGACCTTCGGGCAATTGAAATTTTTTTTAAACCCCTCTCCATTCCCACCCCACTACAGCGCCGGGGGTCTTTGAGACACACCTCCTACCACCACATGGAGGGTTGAGGGATCGACCACGAGCTACGACCCCAAGATCCGACAGTCACCACTTATCACCTGGCTGTATCTATTGCCATTTGATGGCTAGACCAGTCGACCCGCTTCAGCCTACCCCACGTTTCCTCGAAAGTGGTCGTTAAGTAGGGTAAGATAGGGGGGGAGAGATTATGCATTCCCAGCGGAACGCACGAATCCATCAATTTTGTTTATGTCACGCTTTTTTCATGGTCTTTTTGGACGAATCAAAAAAGGTATAAAATAACCCCTCGTTCTTCCCTCTCTCAACTATAACATCTTCATTTTCCAGGAGTTCAACTACCTTCATCGACCACTTTCGCCTTGTGCCGTGTCAATCATGACGGAAATCCTTTCCCCCTCAAGATTACAGACTATGTAGAGTCCCGCTGGACCAGCCCGCCTAGACCGAGCTTTGACCCTGGCTCGCCCACATGAGGCGCGGCATTTTCAGGGGCACCAAATTAACCACAGCAACGCTTGAATTGCGATCAGGACTAGCCAAACACTTGCTGCTTTAAAAACACCTTTGAATGATCGATAGGTACCCTTATCTCAATAGATGATGGAAAAGCCACATGGGGTCGGTGTCTTCCATCTATCGCAGGCCTTGTACCACCAGCCAAAATAGTTCTGAGCCTTTGCTTCCCCTAAAGAAAGCACAAAAAATAAATTGTTGCCAGGAATCTTACTTTCGTTCAAAATTGTTGTGGCGCTGGGATACTAATTGGGCTACTGCGCAAAGACTTACGCGGCTGCACGATGTTCAAAGACTGGGTTACGATTGGAAGACAGCCTATTGGAAGTGATGTGGTACGGATGAAAGAAAAATGTGCTATAGCCAAGATACGAGGGCATTACGGTGGGAATGCATTTGAAACCGCGTAATGCGCCTCTTCTCCCTGAAAGCAGGACTAACCATAAGCGTAGACAGAAGGGGAAGGACCAGGGTGCGTGAGCAATTTTTATTCTTCCGAAGTGAACCATCCACCTCCCTCCTCCTCCCATCCTCCTCTTAGGCTTAATCCTAGAAGAGCCTCCGTATCTTGCGATAGCGCATAAAAACATGAAAAACGGCCCAGAACCCGATAAGTGAGATCCCTCTCATGCACGCAGATTTTCGCATTAATGCGACTCGCATCGATGCTGCCTTCTTCAACGCTAACGCCTCCTATCTGCTGGAACGGCTATAGACTTGCGGCGAGTGGATTAGACAGTTGGTGGGCGTGCCGCGTCGATAGCGGCGCGAGGACGGCCATGTTAGATCGTCGGGCATGTCCAACGCTGCAAATCGCGCGTCGTTCTCCTCACCCGAGGTCCGCGTTGTTTTCACTGCTTGTTTCACCTTTGGGGGCCTTCGGACCTATCGTGGGGATTTCAAATTCTGGGTTCTGCGTCCATAAATGGTCAAGACGACATTGGTACCATATAATGGACTCTAGGCGGGAGGCACCAGCTGGGCCAAGCGGAATCCAAACCGGGATCTAATTCTTCGACTATGCGCGTCGTATGTAGCGCCAGCTGCCGCTACACCACCTCTCCCCCTATATGTATAGCGTCACTGATTCCTTAAAAGGTTCTGCACGCAAAATGAACGATATCAAAGCAAAAAAATGGTATAAATCCATTGAGTGTTTTTTCTAGGTGAAAAATGGCTGAATGAGGTCGTAGAGATGCCATCTGCTCTTTAAGGTCTGTGGTCACCATGGTTGGGGGCGGTGCGGTTTTGATGAAATCATTGGTGGACCAGGGTCTTCAGCACGCTGAGCGTGTGGTCAAGATCATCTCCCAACGTCCATCCACCAATCACGCTCAGTGACGCCACCAAAATTGCTCCGCCCCTCTAGCCGTCGTGTTCTCTGCCTTTAAGTGTTGTTTTAGATAGTTGTGAAAAGAGCAGGAGCAAACGCTATGTGAGTGTGATATGAGTTTGTTTTAGGTGCGACAACGGAAAACATTCTTGAAAGTGGGCCAATCGCTGCTGGCTAGGAAGGATTTGGAGCTGGAAACGCAATTCAAAGATCACATGATTCCAATCTGTGATGCCTAAAAAGGTTTGGTGTCATAGAATTTTTTATTAATTATTGCTTATTCGGTAGTCAGTGGCAGCGCCACAGATTGAAGCGCACCTGCAGTCATTTTGACCCAGCTCTATGGTCTATTCTCTCATCTCTGACGCGTATCGCACCAAAGATTTCGTTCGTTTCTTTTTGTGATTCATAGCCGTCATAATTCATCGTTCTTGTTCTCTATTAGGTTGATTTATTGAAGTTTCCAATTTCCATCGACGAACCTGTTTCTCCTGAAGTCTTTCGTCACACCACTGAGTACCAATTCCATACCCATAGGTTGCTACTGGGTATGGGTCAGAACATATTAATCACGGCGCTGCGCTGAGGCTGGGAAACCCAAAACGAGGTGATATAAGTGACGCGGCCGGTCGTGATGCGTATGTCGAAGGCGCGGCGCCGCTTGCGACAAGGCGATCGACGCGATTGACATCTCCTGACCCACGTCCAGTTTTTAGACGCATGTGGTGAACGATGTGCACTGGAAGGTAATGGCGGCGCTATCGCAATATAGAGGGGCATTTTGTGTCGTGTGCATTCTGGTCAAGTCGTGGTCACATACTTGCTGTACCTGGCTGGAACTCAGAGCGTTTGAATGTATATATTCTGACCTAATGCCCACGGTTCATTTCTACGCATTCCTAGTTTCGTGACTTTGTGTTTATTTATTAATATATTTATTTTTTTGTTTATTTATTTATTTATTTATTGAATTTTGAATAAAGTACATAAATAGTATTGGGATCCAATAATAAGATTTTACAAGCTGAATAGTTCAGTTACATACAAAATCAATAATTTTACAAGTTAGGCTGAGTTGGGATGAACGATGCCGGTAGCCCGTAACTGTTAGCGCCATACTGCCCGGGAAGCGAGAGTGAGGGTTATAGTCACCGCCTCGCGAAAGTTTGTTCACAGGCAGCACATTTTGTGAACACATTCGCAATGCAACTGCGGACTAAAAAAACGAGCCGTTTTGGAAAAATCTATCCTTTTGGAAGCTATCGCACTAACGGGAGAGCATTTTAAGGGCTGATCCAAGAGAGGCATCGGGAGAAACCACGCGAACTAACAGGTCATATGTAAAGTGTTTTGCCTTCCTTCTGCTGGCCCTCTTGGCTCTTATATGCCCACGGCTAAATTTAGCTACCAACATCCTGCTATCGCGGAATATGCCTTCAAGTCCCAATCAATATCAGACTTCATGCTGTAAAACAACTGGTCGGTTGCATTTGCGGTTCTTCTTGGACCAGCCGCTCGCTGCTGAGTTTTTGATTTGTTGAAGCTTGAGCCGCACGAGATGCAAGAATATGTGGCAATGGGAAATGAGGAAGGGGAAAGCTTGGAGGGAATTGACCACGAGTGAGCAAATGGGATTTATTATGCATGGACTATCAATCACGGTAGCTTCTTTCGCATGCACCACGGATTCTCAAAGAAGATGGTGAAAGCTTGGGAGAGTCCAGAACGGGATCCCGCACGCAATGTACACGACTCTCTCGGGACCAGGGATGAGGACTCTAGGAAATAACTCCAGACTATTAATTGACGTTGATTCACCAATGAAAAGAGCCCCTGCTACTTCATCGTAAATATGGTTATGGCTCTCCAAGGGGAGTACTCTGCACTCATCGTGTGCACAGCAGTTCATGAGGGAATGTCGAGGTGATTGCCCCTTTTATATGCCTCTCGCAATCTCGTTAGCACAGCCGGGATCGATGGCAAATAGCCTACTGACTGTGATAAAAGATGGCTATTACCCTTTCAATTGACCGTCTTACTTGAGGTGAGGGGTGGTGCAGAATTTCCAATGGAATTTCCGATATTTCCACTGAAAAAAATCTCTCGATAACTTTCCCTGGAAGAAATTACTCATAGCTTGCGTACCCGCCGAAATTTCATTTTTTCCACAAACCACTTATGTCGGTATAAGTACATTTGAACACGCTAATTTTTGTTCTTTCTTCAAGAATGTCATAGGTTCACAAAGTATAAATAACATCGAATTAATTTTTATATACAACTATTTCTCTCTAATAATTGTGTAAATTAGTGAAAGAAAAGTTCTGGCCGATAATGGCTGTCGTGCCAAAAACAAAATGTCGTATGATAGAGCAAGTAGCAGAAGTGGTAATGACAGAACCCGCGTCTCTCGCAGCTCACTGATAGGTGTACTCTTCACCTTGTTTCTAGCGTTTGCCCAGAGAGGAGCCAGTTCAGCGATGAAGAGGCAGAACGTGAGAGGTCGAATCAAGCGGATTCAAAGCGGCAAGAAAGCGTGCCATTCTCGATTTTGGCCATTTTTCTCATTTTTTTTCGTTCTCTGCCACTCTAACCACTCAACCTTAATTTATGAGCTGCCTCCTAGTGCGTGTAGTCCGTAATACGACAGAAGGTTATCAAATTTTGTGAAGTGTTCATTTTCAAGTGATGTGGTCTTTGAAGCTTTAGATCCACTTCCATATTAGGGTCATGGGACACATATTTTGCTCTCACCCTTATTCAGCCTCAAGTTACCCTTTGAAGGTAGCTGATGAACTTCTGAAAGATGCCGGAATGCGACCGTTCCATCTGGCTAAGTCAGGCACTCGAACTGTCGCACTCAGTGCTAACTCAACAGCGCACGGAACAACGAAGAGCAACGTAAGTTCCTCATACCCTCCTATAAAGCCGTTCACCCGTGACTGCTCAGCTCTTTTCAGCGCTCACCCTTCTCAAATCAGTGCCGGATGTGAGGAAATTTCGTCCGTTCACGATGAATTTGATGACGGACGTGTCGATTTTGTTCGCCGACATCGCTGGATTTACGAAAATGTCTTCGAACAAATCCGCGACGAATAGTGAACCTTCTAAACACTTTTTGGAAGTAGTCAGTGTAGTCATGTTTACATTGGATTCGTCAGTTTACGGATTTTTTTTTGGCGGGGGGGGGGCAATAAATTGATCATTGAATCCGAACCACTTTTTTGAGGTTCATACGGAAGACAGGGTTCGTTAGAGTGTCACCATGTCAGCGGAAGTTATGCTGGTAACAACCCCTCCCTTTTGCTCTTTCGATCAAATCCGTCGTCGTTTTCGCAGTACCCAAGCCGGTATTCAATCTTCCCCCGGGTATTCGCGACTCTAGATTCAATCCTCTGCGCAGAGACAGATAAGCGATTGCTCATAGGAACCTCGCTACCACTGTGTTAGCTTACCTGCGACAGTGAAGAGCAGTCGCAGACCATCTCAAGGAGTAGTAGGGACTGTCGCCTAAACCTACACCCTGAAAAAATGCAGGACGAGTTTTTTGGCAAGCTGCCCACTGTTTGAATTCAGTTCGTTGCGGGACCCACGCCATTTGCCACTACCGTAATTGGTTTTGGCGCATCGTTCCTATTAGGACTGTACATTTGAAGCTGCAAAGCTTGTAAGAAGGGAAAGTACAGCATTGACGTTTACGAGAGTTGAAATGATACATTGGCTTTAACAAACTAGGATATTCTCATTATTAGCACTTATTATTGTAATGTTGAAGTACTAATAAGTAATTGCTGAATATGAAGAAAGCCTATGTGATCAGGTGCAACCGATCTATTGTATTCTAGAATGGTCATACTAATATATGGCAATAAAAATCAGCATCCTTTGCTCTTGCGAACCGAACCAGTTACGAAAGGAGTTTGGTGGAGATGACAGCGAGTTGAGGTCATGGAAGAAAAGGCGATCTACATGTAGCAGAGTATGTTCTGAGCAGCTCAGGCGATGATACGTTTATCTTCATGGATGGCTCTGCCTCCAGGTAGCGGATCCCCCCTGTGCTTTCTAGGTGATGAGCGGTTGTCCTTTGCGGTTAGAGTATAGAAAAGAGACCGCAACTTCAATGACGTATGATGTATCTGTCGTAAATCTAATGGTCGACGCGCGGAACGGAAATCGAAAGAGACAGTCCTGTCCATATCGCGGTAAATTCTAGGTTTTTACCATTTCAGCGCACGGTTCGATTGATGTCATAACTACTGGTCATTAAATAGTGTGATTGAGAGGTTGAAGTAACCTTATGCGTTAGAATTATGCAAAAATCTGTAGAATTGGCCGTTACTTGTTTCAAAGCCATACTTGTAGCTCCAGTGATGAAAGTTGAACCTAATGTATTCAATTTGGCGTTCTTAAGTGTTTACTATATACACTATGTATGCACTATCAAGCTGTTACGTCGCGAGGTTGAACACCTTCAGAAACTCCAGAGCGACGGCAACACTATACTTGTTGGGTATCGCAAGCATATCCATTCTATCGCCCAATATTTTGAAGTTACTCCAACTCATCTGTAGTGCTTGATGGAGTCCGGCAAAATCGTGGCCGTGAATGAATGCAACAACATTGCATTCATTCCAAAAACCAATGTCAACCATTCAAATGGACAGTCCTAATAGGAACGATGCGCCAAAACCAATTACGGTAGTGGCAAATGGCGTGGGTCCCGCAACGAACTGAATTCAAACAGTGGGCAGCTTGCCAAAAAACTCGTCCTGCATTTTCAGGGTGTAGGTTTAGGCGACAGTAAGAGTGCTTCATCAGTGGAGGTAGTAGCGCTGCTCTAACTGTCTGGCAGGTAGAAACACAGAGGTATGCTAGGTCCTATGACGCAACCCTTTTTTGTCCCCCCAGAGGATTGAATCAGAGGAGGGGGATATATCCTCCTGGGGAAAATTGAATACCGCGACGCGTTAAAAGGAGATTATCGGGACGCGAGTTGCAGCGCGCGTACTGAGCTGATTTTGCGCCAGATTGATTAGAATGTTCCACGTAACGTCTTACATCGCATCATCAGCCTGCGACGCGTCGGCGATTCCTTCCTTGCCGCCACGGCCTCTTAGGTACGGTTCTCTATCTTTTGCGTTGAAACAATCACGGCCAAAAAGATGCAAAACTAGAGGGACCAATGGGGGGGAAGTAACAGTAGTGAACTCAATGGTATCCCCTTACACAACTTCACGGGAAATGACCATATGTCTCTTTCAAGAGCCTACTAGAGTCAAACATTACGCGATGCATGATATGACTCCATCCAGGGATGCAAGAACGAAGTATGAGTTCCTTATAGCAGAAAATATATTGAATTCAGATTTGAATAACGTCCAGAAATTTCACATGAATAACTTCGTTATTGCAGATTCGATTATCTCTGTCGAGTGGGCGGTTTGGAAAAGATCAGTACACTTGGTGAGCATCAATGGAATTATTAGATACTTTTTTAAAGGCAATGAATGATACTTGGAAGGCGGAGTGGGTTCGATGACGTCATTGCATGTCATTGGTGGACCAATCCTAACCGGCGGGCATCTATAAAATCTAGAAGGGCAATGCGGCAACGCCGCCCGCGCGCGTTATCTAATTGAAGCGACACTCGTGACGCAAAGCACCGTGCATCTTTCAGCAAGTCCGCCCTATACGCTGACTAAATTTCACATAGAACTGATGCTTTCTCTCCGATTGTAAGTATACCCTACAACTACTGTTTCTGTTCGGGTGTTTTTGTACTCATGTTTGATACTGTACTCAAGCGCTCTGCAGGCTAGTATTTTTGCCTTTGAAAGATAACCAGATGAACCGTAGAATGTTAAAGTAACGAGGAATCCACATGGCTCGAGTCGAAACGCTGAAGGCGCCAAATGAAGACTGGTGTGCTCAGGAAATCGAAAAATATTCCTGAGCAACACAGTCTAGTCTGGTACCAACAGCCAAAACGTTGTACGGGGAACCGATGAGGAGTTTTGTGACAAGTCGCAGACATAAAACTTAGACGCAGCTGATGAAAACATGCAGTAAGGCTTCATTAACAACCCTGCGCACAGAATTCACCGGATTGTGGCCGGTTGGCAACCGGCCAAGGGCACCGCACGCGACACGCGTTGCACGACCCTCTAGAATTATAGTTAACACCCCAATCCACTCAGCGGGCGGTGGGTATGGTTCACCAATGACGATCTCCCGACGCCCTTCCACCAATGGCGTTTAAGACGTCATCAGAAAGACTCCGCCTTTCAGATGCGTGCATCAAATGCAATAAATAAATCAACAAATAAGTGATTCCCAGCACTCTGATCATATTAGTACATTTTGCCCTAACTAAATAGCGCAATAGGGACAACAAATTCACTCCTAACTGACTCGAACTCAAGTGGATATGCGCTATTTTAGCCCAAGTTAGGATAGTTAGGATCAATACAGATGAAATTTTTAGGTGATTGCTACTATTGCGTTGCCGGTTGCCCAGAACCGTGCGCCGATCACGCCATTCGTACGGTAGAAATGGGACTGAATATGATTGTCGCTATTCGTCAATTCGACATTGATCGAGGCCAGTCGGTGAACATGAGGGTTGGAATCCATACAGGAAAGGTGATTCGATGAGATTGTTTTGGTTTTCAAAAAGATCAATAAATTTGTCCCTGTCTAACTTTTCCATAAGTGGGGTCATTTGTTGTGGCTCTATGCTCATTTTCCCCGCGCACAACAACCGCCTTGGTTCACGTGAGAGAACGACAACCAGTCACCAGCGCCCCCCCCCTTCCATGATTGATTCCTTTCTTTTACTATTACCTTAATAGTATAGCACACCCGGTTGTCTCTTTAGAGTAGATCAGAGTCAAATGTGCTTTTGAAGGCTTCTAGGGGTCCTTAACTTTTTCGTATCTCCTACCCCCACTTTTAGGTAGTGTAATCCTGTCTTGGGAATCCACACATAACAAGTGTCTTCAGACTGGATCTTGGCTTCGGCCTTGTGCAGAAGGTGGCAAAAAATGAATCTTCCTAATCCCCATCTGAAACTGAATGATCCCTTCATCGATGACCTTGACTTGAAAGAAAATTGTAGCAGCTTCGCTGGAGCAAGCTACGGTAGGCACTCCTCGAGCTGCGAACGGCAGTGGCGAATGTCTCCAAATTATCGTGGCGATGGAGGCGTGACCAATCGAAGCGCTTGCTTCTGTTTATGGCCTATGTCAGAGTTTGCGAATCGAGCGATTCGCTATCGTACTCGGTCGCGTCGCGGCCAACGAATCGCTTTACTGGCCGATATTGCAACGCGACCGCGGACGTTAGCGAATCGCTGGATCGCAAAGTCTGACATCGGCCTCTGGGGGAAGGGGGAGGAGGGGGAGTAAGCAAACCAGCACGTTTGGCGCTTCTGCTGGGCCTTATGCTGAATGTTGGGGAGGGGATGGGTCCCGACGGTCGACGGACTACTTCAACTCGGTCCTTAAAACCGCCTCAATTTGATGCTTACCTCAGGACTAAGCCTTAAAGAGAGGACGGACCTGCGAGAGAGCGTCCTCTCCAAGGCTTAGTCCTGGGTAAGCAAACCAGCCCTTTTGGCGGAGCTGCTGGACCTAGCTGCACCACTTGCGTCATCACTAATCCTACGTCGAGTTCGGAGAACCCATCTCCTGCCAAACATTCAGCATTTAGCCCCAGCAGAAACGCCAAAAGGGCTGGTTTACCTCGAGGGGGGTGGGCGGAGATTCAGACATTTCGTTGACAAACTTCGCTGATGTCTATCATGAGCTATTCTCTTTTTTGGCCATTGTTATGCAGTGTGAGATAACTGGGACTTTTCAGGTTATGTGCGGCATGGTGGGCACTAAACGTTTCAAGTTCGACGTCTTTTCAAATGATGTGACATTGGCCAACGAAATGGAGTCGACGGGGAATTGCTGGATGGTGGTGGGTGGGGGGGGGGGGGGGGGGGGGGGGGGGGGGGGGGGGGGGGGGGGGGGGGGGGGGGGGGGGGGGGGGGGGGGGGGGGGGGGGTGGCCTGAGCTGAACTACTTATGGTGTAAAGCTACTTACATATAGGGTTTTACTTGTTTATGTTGTGTTGTTAACACTGCTTTTTTTTGTTTGCCGATGGCGCACCTAGAGTGCATGATAAATAAATAAATAAATAAAACTAGCGATATAATCGTGGCTGAAAGGATAACTTTCTGTTGTCAGGGTTCACGTGTCGGAAGCCACCGCTAAATATCTCAGAGAGGACTACATTCTGGAAGATGGACCAGACTATGACGGTAAGTGCTTAATCGTTCTTCTTGAGAGCGCCTTATGACAAGCCTTATCAGCTGCTGGTTGTTAATTCATCTATTTCTCAATTTATTCGTTTATTTCCGAGTTTGATATTTCATATTTAATAACTTAAATAATTTAATAACTAATAGTTAAATATTAATATTCAACATTAGTAGTATTTAATATTTATTTGAGAATTAGATTTTTATGATTACGCAAACCATCTGCGCAGACGTGATCTTGGGCGCTTTTTCACACTTGAGGCTACGGCGTACGACAGAATGGGCGGAAAATAAATGAATTGGTGTTTTGTCGGCATCTCAAAGGCATCGTGGTGGTCCTGGCTTAAAAACTTTGCAGAATTTCTCTCATGGGAAAAAGGGGCATGTTGATGAAAGCGAGCATGTTTAGAATAGATGGTCATACCAAGTGAGACAAAGGGCTCTTTAAAGGCAAAAATCGGGCTCAGACCCACCTAATAAGCCCTTAAAGTGGCTAGAAGTGCATGGGACGCAGCTGCAGGCGACTCGCCAAGTTCCCGCATCCAAATGCGTCACTAAGGCGCTAGGGGCCAAGGACTTTGACACGCTCCACCTGTTGCGACACGCTCCGCCCACCGCTCGATATTTTGTCTGCGTCGCAATGCTGATCTGCTATGCTCTCTCTTCTCGGATTTCTCTACCGCTCTCCGCGCTCACATTATCTCTCATCTCCCTGCCGGCCTTTTGAACTTCTCCGCAACGTAGAGCAAAAGGCTCGTATTTCCTGTGTATTTCAGGATTTTCCTTCCTTTTTTCTCCACTGGCGGTCACCTCCCGCCCCTACATCACATTTGAGTAGAATTACCTCATCAGTTTAAGCTTGAATCTTGCCTTTAAGCAAATATTGGCTTTTGAATCCGTTGTAATTAACTTTTACCATTCTATTCTTACAAGAATTAAGTAATTCGGGGAGGGGGCACTCCATTGTTTCTCCATGCTCAAAATAAGGATGAGGGCGCTCATGACAGGTAATCGACTCACTTCAAACTATGCGCCTCCATGGTCCAAACGACGGCCCTGGACCAGGCGACATGGAGTACTTTTAGCCTAGCTTAAAGGTGGATGGAGCTTCAGGGCTGTGGCAAGAAAAAATTGATTAAGGTAAGCAGGATGTGTAGGAATATTAATCTAGAACTAGGGACAAGATAGCAAGGAGTGCCCCCACCCCCTCCCACCAAACTGGATTTTCACCCAAAAATTAAAACTACAAAAGTAGTGACAAATAGAAAATCTCTCCCAACAGTTAAAAAAACTGTATTAGTCTTGTTACGATATTATCGTGTAGATCACAAAGAGGCCCACCATCAAGCTTTGGAACAGCGCCACTTTTGGCTAAATAAAGTGTATTTGTTAATATTCATTCGTGGACGGGAGATGTACCAAAACGCACCCATGGGTACTTTTTTAAAGTGCGAAATGCATAACTTCGTATAGCATACCTTTAAAGTCCGAAATACATCCTGAGTAAATTTATAAAATAAAGAATCAGCAGAGAATTCACTAAATTTCCAGGTCCGTTAAGGATGCAAGTCCAGGGCACAGAGAGGCGTGTAAAGCCAGCAAGTGAGTGCTTGAGCTTGACTTCTTGATGGGATCAACGGATGCTAATGAATCATTACTATTTGGTTAAGGCATGAAAACGTACTTCATCAAGGGAAGGCTTCGGGATTCGATTGAAGACGGGCTCGACACGGGGTCGGATCGTGAAGCTGCCGTGCAAAAATCGGCTCCGGTCACCACAGCAAAACCGAAATCCGGCTTCAAACAGGTATCGATCTTACGATAAGCTTATTTTGCGATGACACCTCATACGAGAATGTTATCGATAAGAATGTTTCAATGTTTCAGGAAGACGACCGTAAAAAAAGAAAAACCAGCAGCGCCAAGAGTTGTGCTAGAGATCCACTCACCTTAGTGGTAAATAGCTCGCTAGAACGATTTAGGTAGAGGGCTTAGGCTCAAGTGTGAAAGAATTAGTTGTCATGTGATGCGACTGTGAGGAAGAAAGTACAAGAAACTATCAAGAATGCCCTCGAAAGAAAAGAAAACTATCAAGGCCTTTCCTTCCAAGTTGCTTTCTGACTTTGCCTACAGGCCTAACGAAGAGTGTGCGTGAACAGTTTAGAAGTTTTGATAGCTAGTCGGCGAAAAAAAGAAATGGACGAAAGAAATGCAGAGGGGGGTGGGGATTGTCAAGGGAGGCGGAGCTGGCAGAGGGAGGCTCAACGTCGTAATTTAAGTCGGACTTTAGCAGCAGTGCTGACACTTATCGCCTCCTCTGGCATCTACGCAAGTTTTTATGAGGTTATCTTATCCTTTCAGGTTCATCTTTTGGCTTGTGCAAAAGGCCTATATCCAGGGTTTTAGTTCCAACAATCTAAATACGGCAGGATGGGTCATAGCCTATTGGCTACCTTGAAAAATGTGATAACCATGATGATCCCATCTGAACTACCGATATAATTATTTTTGATTTTGGAAGGTTTCTCTGTCGGCGTTTCTTTGAGTTTGTTGTGGTTTCATAGGTCCCATCAGTTACATAGATTTTTTCTGTATATTGCTTATGCTGACAATAAAATTGCAGAAAATCGCTGGCAAACTCAAGATGAATCACACAAATTCGTATCCAATTCGTGCAAGTGGTGGCGGATCATTACGAATGAAACTGGCCGATCGTAATCGATCTACCCAGTTGCTGCCAAAAGAAGTGAGTTTTTCAGAAAACATGAAAAATTTTGAAGAGTCCACTATTCACACTGGGTTCTTTAAGAATTTACCTTTTTTCTAACATACGCTTCTTCACGAAGTTTTGAATGAATTCTAAAAATCTTACTATAACTAATAAGGGTGCTGCAAATAGCCAGTAAACTTGACCTATCAACAAAACATTGAAAGGGCGGGACATTTGATTGCAACGCGGTTGCGTGCGGATAGTTGTGACTGGTAGTTCGTCTAGGTGATTTTCCTGACGTGACCTCCGCTTTTCTGATCTGTTGATTTATTACACTCGAAGCTCTAACCCTATGATCGGAGCTATCGCTGGCATTCTCATCTGAGGACTTTATTATATTAGCATTCCTGTCGAATTACCAGCGACCGCGTTAGTGGCCCCTTATAAAAGTCGTGTTCGCTTACTTCTCATCCATTCTTAATCTCTATCCTTTCTATTATTGATGGATGAACGCGCCTCCTATGACAGCACATTCACAATGGCCTATTGTAGCTGGCTCCATGATGAAAAAGGAAGTGTTTTTAACAGAACGTACAGTAGTTATATTAAACTGCTTTAGTCCACGGCTGCGCTTTCCCAATGACCGTGAAGAAGTCCGTAGATCGCCGTTCGAGTCCTGGCGCAAAACGTGTTTGATTTCGCCATTCATTCAGTGCAGAAAGAGAGAGAGTCACGCAAACTCGCGCATAGATCCCTTCTTAACAAGTATTCAATCATATGGAGGAGCTTCGCTTTCACTCTACGCGGAGCAAGCTTCACGCCTGATGCCAGCCTTAAGCCCGGTAGACGCTAATGCAGGACAATTCACTATAAGAACCGAGTTGACGCATAGGGATCGCTTATGTGATTTCTTCTGGAACGGGTTTCTATGTTGAACGAGGGGATGGCATTGTTTTCCGGGAGACATCAAAAAGTTCTTGGAATAGGAGAAGATAGTTCAACAGCATAGCACAATTCCTCGCAGTTTTCCGTCATTTCGCGAGTGTAGTAAACTCCCCTCCCAATATGAACGTTTCCTTGCTACTGAAGGTTGTAATGGCCGTAGGGTAGGAAGACCACTCAGAGGGGATTAAGTGAGACGGAGGGATCGTAGGGAGACGCTCCTAGGAGGGAGGTCGTACTTAACCTAATTTTTTTCCAACGTCCAATGTAGTGCTTTAACTTTGGTCACCGTGGAAGGCGAGGATTGCGCATAAGATGCCGGTCCACCCAAGCAACAAAAGGCTTTCTGCACCACTGTTGAATCAGCACAATCTGGGGAACTTTGTAACAAGGTGTACCCTACTCAAATAATCGATTGTTCTACCGAAACACTTAAGGAAAAAATCACGCTTGAACCTATAAAAGTTCAAATATAACAAGATTTCAGTCCATTCCCCCAAGGGAGACTTGGACCATTCCGGCTTGAAGGCACAACCCTGGCAGAGGCCGTGATTCCTCTTGGCCTGTAGGACAGACCTCTAGAGGACAATTACAGATGTGGCTGTCCCGTGAATGGAAGTCACCAAGAGCGCTAGAACCTTGCATAGTGAGCTGCAGCAGCTGCAATTTTTTTCTCTTATCAGACTGTTGTCTGGCGCCCTCTCATCTGTTGCGCTCTCAAACCTATGCCTCTCCCCATGTCCGTCGCCCAGGTCTCTCCTTGCCTAGTACACATTATCTTGGCGACTTCGAAAAGCTCACAACCTAAGCCAGATTTCTACGAATCGACCTTCCCTTATTCTTGTGTCCCGGACCCATTTCGCACCAATACTTTAATAATCGGCGGAAAGAGCCCACGCGAGTTTGAAGCCGCTCGGTCATGCCTTTGCGGTTTTTGTTTTGTCCGTAGGTTGTAGTAGGCGGTGCTGATTGAACCTCAAATTTATTAGCTTGTTTGAACTACGAAATCTATAGCGTACATTGAAAACCTCATATGAAATGATTTAGATGAACTCACCACAGTGAAGGGTAATTTATCACCAGCCTCTAATTATTTCTCCGTTGATTTACCCTACGCTTTTTGAATCGATATCGCTTCTCATTCCACGCACGGGATTAGGTCTGCTTTCAATTGAAATTGTTTTCTTCTAAATATGAAGCTACATGTCTATATACTTCCATCAGCTGGGTATGAAGCCATGTGGCGTGATGTGTCCTGAGAAGGCCTTCTGAGCGCTCACATATGGGGTTAGATATGCACAAGTGTGAAGCACGGTGCTGAGCAAATTCAGGTTCATGGAGGTAATAGATGAGCCAAATATCATGAGGATTCAGCAGAAGCGGCTCTACCACCAATTTTCTGTCGCCAAGCGGCAAATTCGCGCGTTACCCTTACCAAACTCGCCCAGTCGAGTCAAGGATGACAAATGAGCCATAACGTGGGCACGATCAGCTTGGGTAGTTCCTTGAAGTCCAGCAAGTGGGTGATATTATTTACTATTAAAATATTTCTCGGAATTTCCTGGAAATAAATTGTAGTAATCCCTCAGTTGAGTAAGACTTGAATTCATCGTAGAACTGTGCGGAGGTTTGCGGGTTAGTGTCCAAGTTTACTGTTACTGTCAAACCAGTTTTTTTTGGGATGTTAGGTTAATAGGTTATTTATTCCGGATACGGTATATTCTAGATGAATTTTCAGTCAAATTCTATATGCATCATGGAGGATAACAAAAAATCTGCTTCGCTCCAAGCATTGGCTTCCAGCAATCTTCATAGTACGTCTATTTTATGTTGTTTTGAAAGTGCCTCAAAATTCTGCAGATCACAGCGGTTCAATATTTACAAAAAAGGACCGGCAAACACGCGGATTTTTAGAAATGGGATTTTTCCAAATTTTTGCTCTTTTCTTTGGACCATTCTTCTTCTGCAAGCTTTTATCCTGTTCCTAGCTTCACCGCAGAGCAGGGTAACCGTCCCTCGGTACACAAGTACCAAGGTGGAGGGGTTTGCGATTTTGGGAACGAAAGAGTCGTATCTGTGGAAGCTGAGGGTCATGGACGCTGGGGATGGCGCATTTTTGACAGGTTTTTTATGACGACGGGGGAAATTCCATGAAAGAAGTATAAAATTGAGAAAATAAGAGGATTTATTCTGGTGGACGAAGTGGGCGGAGTTGAAGTACATATGTCGCTGTTCTCACAATCTTAGGAT
>MU869628.1:26461-38327 GCA_036418205.1 Ostertagia ostertagi | reverse complement strand
CGAGTACCTCCGAAAGGTACTTTTTCGCTGCAACGGCACTATATCAACGACTATGGGTCCTTTCAGGGACAGCTATATACTGAAGTAGGTACAGATTCGGGATCCTCGTGCTATTCTCTTTCCAAGGTTTGTAAAATTGCTTAGCATGTCTCAACTATTAGGGTGACATGCTTATGAATTTGACGCTGAAGGCTGCATTTCTTGTTGAATCGTGTACTCCTCCCTTTCATTTCACATGAACCCTTTCAGAATCCTCTTGGATTCTTCCTGACTTGTATCGCGATAAAACACTGAAGTAACTAAGGAATAATGTAATAGTAACTGGTGCGTCAATCCGGCAATCTCAATCTCGCTTCCAGCGGGCCAATACGCCCCCCCCCCTGTGACGTGCCGAGGATTCCTCAACGCACGCTTGGCCCTGCTTCTTCCTCTGAGGCCCTCAACCCGATGGACTTGCTTATATGAGGATGTTGTAGAGCAAACTTCTCCAGCTCGGTGGGTGCTCTGAAGTTAGCGCTTCAGAAGAGGTGGGACGACATCGCCGTTGGCTACCTGCGGCGCACTGCTGATTTTGTCGTTGGACGTCAGAAGGCCTCTCTCAAAGCAGAGTCGTCAAATTCAAAGCACCTTCTGCACAAGTGATCAAATAGCTTAACTCTATCTTTGTGTGAAGTCGGTTTCCTGATCGAGTCTCTTTCTTGGCTTTTACACACAAAAACATGGCGTCCTATACTTTTCGGCCACCCTGTGTATTTTTTATTTTATGGTTAATCATACTTCGCCATTAAGCTCAGGCTACCCTTCGCTTTCAATGAGGCGAACAACCGTGCTCATTGACGGGTTAGTACCTGAGTCTCCGGCAATGTTACACAAAGCTTTCTGTTCCCTTCACCGTAAGCTTTCACCGTAAGTATTTAGATGACAATATGCAGTATGCTTTGAGAGGGGTGAACAAGCGAATAACTATTCGCCTGTTTACCCTCTCTCAGAATGTTACGCTCAGTTAACGGTACGTCTATCTGTTTTGAGCTCAATGCATCTCGTTAGCCTTGTGACGCCTAGTCTAGCGTGCGCCAACATAAATAGATCAGATTTATTCTAAAGTAAATGTGATTAATGATGCCCTCTTTTGTTGTGAGATATGGGTTTCTGTGGAAACGGACGGTAACAAATCCTCGATCAAGGCAGCCTTTATATCACTTGAACATAAGGCAAACATCAATTCCTGATGAGCCATGTAGGTGGGCGAGATTCTGTCCGAAGTAAACACTGGAATTCTAGCATTTTCGATAATTTTAACCTTATAGCTCAACCAGAAATCGGACGTGCAGGCAACCTCTAGATAGTCTTATCAAGACCGGATTACAGCGTGGGCAGAGATCACGGTAGCATAAGCATACCGCTAGCAATTTTCAATTTAATACACCAGGAATTTTCGATGTAGATCCTGCATATTTCTCGATAAATTCGTGTTGAATTTTTGATTTCGTTGCAGGAAAATCATCAATTCCGGGATGGTCAATCCTTCACACCTCTAGTAACAGTAACGACTTTATTTCGACGAGTTGTTTGATTGTGTTACATTGCAAAACAATTCAGAGCTAATGAAACATTCGTAAACTACTATTGCGAAGTTTACCAGGCTATTCATCCCACCAGGAGACCTGTATGTGACAGAATTGCTTCTACGACTTCACAAACAAGTTTTCAAAGCCAAATTGGAAGCCAGACTGAAAGACTTATGTTCCGGCAAGAACGAAAAGCTGTTCGAACACTCTGCTTGAACTTCAAACAGTAAAAAGCACTCAACCAAAAAATCGCAAAGAATAATTTTCAAGCTCATAGTCTTCAGGGACTTGCTCCATATTAGTCGTCTACCGAGATAGCTAGATTTTTTGTGCGAAAAGTTCAGAAGCAAATCCGCTCAAAGCCTTTGAAATTTCCGTTTTCTTGAAAATGGCGTAGCAAACAACTGAAGACATTCTGAAGCGTCTAATTTGTGTGCTACCGCTCACGCGTTCTTTATTCGTCGGAAGGCTGACATGAACAGAGTCGTTGACAGATCAAACAACTCCAACTTACGATTCGGTTTCGCTCCGTCACACGAGGGCCTGTATCCTTTTGAGGTTAGTTTGCTTCATCAGCCTAATACTATGTTTTAAATGACCGTATGGCCCCGTTCACTACCACGTGCATGCCAAAATAGTTTTCACTGGAACGAAGCAGCGCTAGTCTTTTGTATTAAGTAGCGTTGTTATGCTAATTCAATAAACTTGACTGATGTTGTTGACGGAAACTGGTGCCAAAGCAGTCATTTCCCTTAGCTGACCAATATCCATGAACAGTCATCATTTTTCAAAGACCAAACAGTCTAACGAACGAACTCTAAATGACTAGTACGATTAATTGGGCTGCTCACTGTCGGTCCGTAGTTGTGAGTATCATTTATCACAACAACAAAATCCGGTGAAGTGTCATTCTCCAAAACCCATGAAATTTTCTTCAAAATCGAATATGCTCCGGATGTTGAGATGCTTAAAGCAACAATCCAGGAACGAATTCGCGGGTAAGGACCACCTATAATGACGTTGCAGGTGAGAAGTTGGTCAATGGAGAAAGAAAAAGTAGAAAAAAACGTCGGGCAGGGGCTTAGACAGGGACTCCCCCTGCCGTTTAGGGAGACGTGTGTTGGACGAGTTGTCCGAACCTGCCCGTAGTACATGCGCTCCAATTGCAACTGCTGGCAAATAGCCATGCATGCTTGCAAATACATAACTATTTGCCAGCAATCGAAATTGAAGCGCTTCAATTGCGTTCTTATGGAATCGACCTCATACAGCGCGGCGGTCCCGCAACGACCGCTAGTCGAGCAAGCGCTCTGCACAGCTGCTTGGAGGCGGATCGGTGGATCCGCCCCTCTTGAAGGATTTCGACTGCTTCCAACGCCTTTCAGAGGTAAGTTTTGAAGTTTGTGACATTTCCCATGAACTCCAATCAGGCTGAGGCATGTTTCCACCACTTAAAAACCAAATGGTTGAAACCCTGCCTGGACTGTTGCTTTAAGAAGCTCGATCAGATTAGGAGTCGAATGGACTATACTAACGGCGACATCGCAACGTAGTGGAGCGATTTCTTATCGTAGCTCCGGATAAGAACTTCAGTGATTCTCCGTTTTCAACTGAAATCAATCTTCATCAGATGTTGTCACGTCCACCAAATATGTTCTCGTCCCACCTCTATATCACATCTAGGAAACGACCTCTTACTGATTCTACGCCGTGCACTGTAAGTTTCCATACCCTACTTACACTCTCCGTCAATTGCCTATGTTGCCTGATGCCTGATTTTTCTGTTTTCTGACTTGGTTGGGACTCTCGTAAACCGCCATAACAACCATCGTTCTCTCCTGGTAGTAAACATAGTGATGTCGTTTGATTTTTAATTAGCGCGGGAATTGAAAAATTAAAGCAAAGAAAAGTAAAGTGCTTGAGCGAAGTAAGTAAGGTTGTTTTTGAAAGAACATGGACCGCACCAATTGCTTATGCCATCCTCCTAATGTTTCTTCAGGATTCGTTCTTCTTTATTTTTCTTTTTTCTCTATTCAGCTACGGTGTGCAGGTAATACGAATGAAGATATCATGTCTTCATACAACACACATAAATATAATACTGCTCCTAATTTTTGAAACATCTACGCGTGCGACGGTTTTGTAGCGTCGCAAACCGTCGCACCGTCATAACTCCCTCGAAAGCGGGTAAAATGAAAGGATCTTACAGCAATGGACTCGTCTCTCTGTGGCGAGTCTAACCATGTGCAAAACTACTGATTTGGTTGAAGTTGTAATAAGTTATTCCATGAAAACTATTGTCGATCCCTCGTTTGTCGTCTCGCCTCTCCTGATTTCCACTATCTCTCCAATCGAGGACCAGCTCTCAGTAGGGAACGGTCAAGGAATTGACCAGTCGCCGCCGCGCGCGGCCACTTGGGCGGTCGCGACGCGACATTTTTCCGAGGGGCTCGGGATTTTTTGGATTTGATGGTGGGAGCAGCGAATTTCCTGCAGTCCACAATAATCTCTGTGGGGCGCGGATACCAAATTCCAACTCCCATGCTCTGGCTTTTTCATAGAAAGTGGCGTGAACAAAATTGTTTTCGATTTCATAATAGTAATATTGAAAAACATAAAAGAAAAAAAAGTTTGAAGGAATTGAAACTATGCGCGCATTGACTGAAGTTGAATCTTGAAGAGACGGGTTCAAAGAGCGTTCCACTAACGTTCAGTCAGAATGACGCACACAGAAACTCGTCCACTGCAGTTGCAACGTCGCGGCCATGACCAGCAGCGCGGGATCCAAACGGCTCTGTTGACATACACCCGCTTTCAGTTCCCCCACCTTGATGATTTCATAACGCCTCCCCAAGCCACCGCATACGTTGAACCATCTTGCATAGTGCCACAAATTGTCGTTCAAACACACGCATGCACTGATACACACACCATTGAAGACACATAGTCGATTGTGTGTACTAAATATTAGGGTAGTCTCGGCCACATAGTTTTGGTCCAAATACATCTGCTCAGAGATCATCATATTTGCAACGCTCTCCATACAAAAGCGCATTCTTTGATTCAGGGCTGAGTTCTCTGGGCAGCAAGCAGTAACTCTGAGCAGTAACTTATAAACAAATTATCTCTATTTCTCTATCTCTATCTCCCACGACAAACCGCTCATGGATACAAAAAGAGCACGTAATTAGCAAGGTCTAGTGACTGCAACAGACAACATTACATTCCTCATTCAACAGACGTCGTATAGAAGTTTTCACTGCCGTACTGTACGTAGTTCTCCTTGAGATTTAAATATTATGTTCATTGCACCAAGTTACAGAGTACATATGGACAGTAATTTTTCTGTGAGCAAATTGCTTAATATATTTGTAATTACTAGCGATACTATTTCTGGGCTCGCAGCAGCAGCCAATACTTTATTACTCTACGTGATTTATATGTGCCCTTCTGCAAGTCTGGCTACTTATAGACGTTTGTTTATAGCTGGAGCAGTACAAGGCCTTGTATTTTCCATTACTACTCTGCTTTTAGCGCCTGTGAGTCTTTTTAAAATGGATAATATAGATGAGCAGGGATGTAGCTAGTTTTACTTCCAATACCCTAAAGGGTTTTAAGGTGAGCATGTTAGAATCCTATGAGGAAGTTTTAGCAAATCTTTACCTACAAATGGCACTGCACCGAATCGTTGCCCTAAACAGCCATAAAAGGTGCAATGTGCGAGATTTGTTCAGCTTCAGCAGCAGAGGTTTGGAGAGCTCCGGCCGGGCGATTTTCTTCAGTGTGTAGATAGAGCACCAAATGAAAACAAACGGCAAGGGTGCAAGAGTTTTGCAAAGAGCTTGCTGGAAATAAGGGTAGAGGTGATCAACGAAGCAGGACGAGGAAAGGGCGAGAAACGGGCCGGAACACGAGAAATGGGACCCTAACCTCGCCCCGCAATTTCTTTCGCCTTTGTGCCCTTTCAACGCTAACGCTCTCCGCTATACCGCATAGACCTGCGGCGAGTGGTCAGATAGCCGGTGGGTGTTCCGAGCCAATTGCGCCAAAGGAAATGTCATGGTCCGCAACCTTATTGGTCCGCTTGTCTTTCCATTGGGTAAGTCCGCTATTATTGTTCGTACGAAGTAAGCTGTTGTCTGGCATACTCTCATCTGTTGCGCTCTCCGTCCCCAGATTTTTTCCTTTTTCCTTTAGCGCCGGTCCTTCAGCACCGAAACACTTACTAAGCAGAAGCATACCAGTTTGATTTTGGGGCATGCTTTAGTAGAGACCGAGACGAGGCCGACAGTAAGGGCACCACAGTTTCACCTCAGCAATGAGTGAGCGTACTGATGCTGATGAAAAAAAACACCTCGCTGTTATAAATTTTTGCTGATCATAATTTGTTGCGAGCTTGACCTGCTCATCGCGAGACGTCCGAGCAGGGTCGGTCCTATCGTTGCTACTTTTCGAAAAATTTTTACGACCCCCCTCCCCCAAGGTGGATTTGATACGACCCCCTTTTCCCTACCTCCACCATCTCCATCTTCCACCCCGCCCACTTTTTCCTCCAAAAATGCCGTCGAGCGGGGGGTATATACGCGCGCTGAAACGGCAAATTTTCTCCCGCGCCGCTCCCCACTCATCACATGCAACTTCTTACAACCGAAGCAAGTACGACCCCCCCTCTACAAACTCATCAAAATACGACCCCCCGTTGCTACTTGTAGCAACATAGGGTTGACCCTGCGTCCGAGTGCTGATGAAATACATTAAAGCTGTTTTCGAATTCTTGGAGACTTAGCGAGTGTAGTCGGTAATACAACATCTCCGAACGCCGGAGGTGTGAGTTCGATTCACGCCCGAGGCAAATGTTTTGCCCATAACCCAGCATTCCCACCCAACTTCTGTCAGTTTTCAAAGATCTTCGTATCACCGACCATCTAAAAGGGATGCAGAATGCTAGTGGCGCTCTAGCAACATATCGCTCGTTCTATAATCCTACTATATATAATCAGCTAAATGTGTCTGTTGGCGTGTCTGTGTGTGTGTGTGTTTCGCTGATGAGGAGCACTAGAAGGGAAGTCACGACATTGACAGCAGTATTGAGGCGTTGTTTTGCAAATATGATATAGGGAATGGGACGGGAACATGTTTGGTGGGAACAAAAAGTGATAATAGCTGATAGGGGCTGATAAGGAGCATGGAAGGCAAAAATCACTGAGCTCTTTATCCAGATACGCGGTAGGGTAACGTTTCATTTCTTCGCGATGTCGTCGTGACCAGCGACCGCTAATTTCCTTAAATGGTCGGCGTCTGTTGAAATATGATAAGTGTTGGTTTTCCTACCTCATCACTAGCAAGAAGTTATTCGACCGCTATACCATCCCAACATCCAAAGCATGGTAGATGTTTACGCTAAGGGGATAATAAGCAGCCCAAGTAACTATTAGTTATTCAAACGTCATTCGGCTGCTAGACTTTGTTAGTTCCTAGAAAAATGATGGATGTTTATTGGTATTGACGAACTATGAGAAATTACTGCTTTATCATCTATTTCCTTAATACCATCAGTCAAATCATTGAAAGCAGTATGTTACTCAATACAACAGCCCGGCTATACTCAGTTTCACTGAAGCCTATGTTGACATGCGCGCGATAGCGGGCGGAGCAAACTGGTGGGAAATAAATTTGGACGAATATCGTCTGGTGATAAAGAATCCGTGCAATAAGTTCGAGTTTATTATGACCTGCAGGTCTCTTGAAGCCTCTTTGTCAAGGGGTTTTGAAATGATCGATAAAAATTGGGAAAACAAGTAACACAGAATGAAGGAGCTTGCTTTGTGAGTTTGTAAACATGAAGAGTCAGAAAGCGAATGAGAAAGCTAGGTGAAAGTGAGAACAAGTGTGAAGAATTTCAAAAGATTTTTTCCAAGTTTCGTGTGCAATTCAGCATTTTTGTTTTAGCTTTGTATAATCAACAGCAACTCATCCATATTGGTCGCACTCGGAATACTTTCAGAAGGGAGTTTTGCAGAAGCGCTTCTATTGCTTCTTGCTACAGTATATACATCATCCATCGTCTTAGTGACAAATGATTTTATCTACAGATATGTACATTTCTGCAAGTACGTTTTTGCTTTAGCATGAAGAATCAAGACTCAAACGTTCAGCATTGATCGATCCTCTTCTTAGATGTGCCACGTATACTCTTCCATTCAGAATGCTTATGATCATGCTTCAATGCTTTTCCCATTTTGAACTTCGAGAGAGTAAGCAGGGCTGACCTGCTTCGTTTATAAATACTAAATACAATTGGGGAGCTGTTAAAAGCCCACTTAGGCAAATCAGAAATTTTTTTAAGCATATAGTGGCGCGAAATCCAAAAATGCGGCAAACATTTAGGCAACAATGGCTTGTTTTAAGTAGGCTCCTACAGCGAGATTAACACATGTTGAATTGCTTGAAGGCCTCGTTTTCTCTACATCTATTCCTCCACTAAATGGTGCTTGTTGATGGCTATAGTCCTTGTAACCATCATCCTCAATTGGGTCCTTGCCATACTCTCCGGAAATGCACCGAAAGCGGAATTTATAAAGAACGAAGGAGAAGTTTTGTTGGAGGAATACAACATAGATTTGGCCAGGAAAGTATTCTTCGGAACGTCGAAACAGGTAAACTTTCACCTCTGAGGTATCATTACTAGATTTCAGGTGCTTTACATTTTGTTCAGAATCTACACCGCTAGCTTTCCAAATGCAACCCCAACAATCTTTTCAATGCCGATACTAAAATATAACCGTTTCAGTTTTTTACAACAACATCCCTAGTGCATCTCACGGGAAACACTGCAGTAATGATATTATGCAGCGTTGTCGGACCATATTGTGCATGGAAAATTCACCGATGGACCATGGAAAACTCATTGAGCTCAAGAGTAACGAAGGCGCATCGAAAAATGTTTATCTTGCTCGTTGTACTGGTTGGTAATCTTCGTTATTTTTTGGAACTGTGACTGCTGCTTGTTCAAAACATTCTGTCCGAGTGCATTTGTTAATCTATAATACATACACACGCTATTAATGGTCTATAAGAAAACTAATTAGCTTCCCTGCTAGCATCTTTCGGAACTTCCCCTTGAAAATCTGCTCTCCTGGTTTCAAAATAACTTTCTGCTCCCGTACCTCCTCGAAACGCATTGCTTTTCGTTTGGATTTGATTATTTGTTTCTAGACTCCGAAGTAAGTGGTAATTTCATTGTGTAATATTTGGCGATAATGTAGGATCAGGTTTAGTTTCCCATTCAACCGCTTAACATAGCGCGGTCACTGCTGAAACGTGGTTGAATGGATGCTGGGAAAGTTGCTGTTGAACTAATACTCCTAAGACGCAACCTGCAGACGTTTCAATGGATTGGAGGTGGCGCTGTGGTGAAAAACCAAATTCGAGTTTCTTTGTCAGTTTCTATGTGCTCACATTTGGATTTTCCTCCACCATCTTTCCATCTTTTTCACCATCCTCTTCACGCAAAACAAGCCTTTCAGCACAGGACAGTTTCTCAGGCTATTGTTCCCGGAACGGGCTTTCGAGGATCATCATTTGTGTTGCTTCGCACTAAACTTGTCCTCAACCCATAGTTCGTGAATATTATTTAAATCAGTGACCGCTTTCTGACTTTTTCCTTGGCGCGCCTCGTTCAAAACTTAAACCGTAATAGAACATATGAATATGCCCATTTGCTCCTTCCAATTTTATGCTATGCACCTAAAAGTTATGTGATGTTCACAGCTCAAGAATTGCACAAGCAAACAGTGCAAGACTTCCACATAATTTCAGCAGAGATTCAAACTGGATGCGGATGTTTGTCCACTATTCTCTCACAATATTTTGATAGAAAAAGCTCATTATCAAAGGGATGAATGAGCATTTGATTCGAACCATCCAAACGGCGACGAGTTGAGTTTTCTCTTCACGATCGCTTCTCTCGGGATTCCATCAAATGATACCAATGCTATAAAAAGCTTCGTGCTCCATCTTCGTGCCGCTTTCGGCAGGTCTGTTTTGTCCATTAAACTTCTGGCAAAGCTACTAAATTCATTTTCCATTTTCCCTTCATTACATAAACCACTAACTTGGAATGTTGGTTTGTGTATGTACACTGGTGTGCAAAACTTAAGGACGAGATGGATAAATTGACCTAACTTATTAACAATTAGATGGAATTGGATGAAACTGTGCAAGCATAATGCTAGAAGCCCTTACAGTCATGGGCACCGAAGTGGGCCTCATATATCTTGCGGCCGGCTTCAATCTGGAGCCAAAAGGGAGTGGCCACCAGAACGAGGGGTTTGGTGGGGCAGGACAAGAGGGAGTGTACTGAGCAGGGAGAAGTTACTGTGGAATGTAGTGGTGTTCTTACAGCAAGTCTCAGAGACAACACTAGGGTGACTTTACGCGAGGAAGAATCACCGGGAAACTGGAAGAAGGAAGATTTGTAACGAGTGTGGTCCAGGAGTTTGATGTTGCTCACACCATTGTTTTGTGCGCATAAGGAGCAATATGGACTGCAGCCACTGCTGCCCCTAGAAGAGTAGGTGGTGGATCACGATCAAACGCAACAGCAGGTGATTGCTACGTTTTGCAACAGGCAAAATGGACCCACGTCAGTCACAGGCTGCAGTTGCAAAAACATTTATCAGGATTGTAAGGCACGTAATCCCAGCCTGAACAGTGGCACAGTGACCGCATAGGGATGGTCTCTCTGACCGACCAACAGTATCTGGTGTTCCTTCGAAACCCGCGCATCGGCGGGAACATTTGCTAGGTGCCGGGACATTGGCGATGGACCACTGATTTGGATGATCGCGTGTTCTTCTCAGTTAAGATCAAATTGAATGTAAGTAGTGATTTTGGACTTATCCGCATGTGGCGAGAATAGGATCATGTAATGCACCCAGGACCATCGTTCAACATGATTGTTTTGATAGTCCATTCGATATGGTGTGGGGAGGCATAAAGTTGCAAGGGCGTACCAACCTCCCAACTCCTGATCGCGGAATGCTTTCTGATCGACGTTATTGTGACGCTGTACTCCTCACTTATGTGCATTTTCAAGGGTGCCTTTGACCTCAACTTCAATCGTATGGAGGACAAGGTGCGAGAGCATCGAGCAGCCTAGGTGGAAAACTCTCGGAAAGCGAGGATTTCCGGCGATTGGTGAAGGCTGCTCGTCCCCCCCCCCAGTCACATTCTATAGAGCACGTGTGGCTTGCATTCAGGGAGTGCATCCTCATGCGCCAACAAATGTCCAGCAGTTGTCTATCGCGGTCTTCAAGGAATGGATCGCTTCTCCACAAGAACTCTTAACCAACCTTGTGGCCAGTATTGGACACGTGGCAGAGCATGCTTTGCAGTCCGTAGTGTTCATACACCCCATCAAGAACCAGCTCCTCTCTTTTGAATGTCTACCATGAGTTGGAGTAGCCTCACCCATCGACCGCTTCAGACAGGGTATTTGAAGAAAAATGTCTTTTCAATCGCCCCCTTTTTCTTAGTAACTCTCTGCACTGTACCGCAACATTTACTTCTATGTATGTGCCAAATTTGATCGACCTGAGTTAGCTAACAGTGACATATGCAGTGCAGTAACAGTGCCACACGTGAAAGTTTCTTCCGTCTTTGAAGAATCTTCCACGGAAAAGCTCCGCCCTCATTACCACAGAAAACGATACCTTAAAGGAATCTTCCACGGAAAGAGTGATCATTTTGTCTTGTGTGTAGGATTAGTATTATCGAAACTAACGCTTATGTTCCGTTCTTTTTGCTATGCTCATGAGGCTAGGGGCCTAAGGGGTATCGTTTTTCTGTGGTAATGGAGGCGGAGCTTTTTCCGTGGAAGATTCCTTTAATGGTCGCGTCCTTTGGAATGACTGAATCTTTAGAGTGTCCTTTTCAAGTTTGAGCCTCCAAGTTATAAGAGCGCTCCATCTGAGAAAGGACCTTAGCAGTTCCTGAAGGGCAGAAAAACAGGCACTATTATCACCACTATGCTTCTGAGCGGCGGATCTGAAGCAGTAGTCATGGAATCTGCTTCAAAGGCTCTTAGGATAGGTCCTTTCCATTCTTTCCCTGATTTAAGGGTAGATATTTGAAAAAAAACATTGTCGATGACGTTGATGAAGTTCAGCATTCCACTTTTTATCTTCCAACTTTCAAACAAGTTCTGAAACCTCGGTTATGCCGGGAGTTTTTCCATCATTTCAACCAAGGTCAAGAAGGGCACTAATTTCATCAAGCGTGCAACTAACCGGTTTTCT
>MU869628.1:0-26073 GCA_036418205.1 Ostertagia ostertagi | reverse complement strand
TCCACGGAAAAAGCTCCGCCCCCATTACCACAGAAAACGATACCTTAAAGGAATCTTCCACGGAAAGAGTGATCATTTTGTCTTGTATGTAGGATTAGTATTATCGAAACTAACGCTTATGTTCCGTTCTTTTTGCTATGCTCATGAGGCTAGGGGCCTAAGGGGTATCGTTTTTCTGTGGTAATGGAGGCGGAGCTTTTTCCGCGGAAGATTCCTTTAAGTTCTGTACACCAGTGTATATATGTGAGTAAAATATTTGTGTGTATGCATGCATGTATATATGTGGGTACGTCTGTCCATCGTTCCGTAAAATGGTCTTGCGGTATCAGTGAGGAGCTGAAGTCAGTCATTAATAAATAATATAACCCAAAAGTCGACGTCTGTGTTGAGGATCGCGTGATCTTGATCGTGATAAGACTCTTCACAGTATGAGAAACCTTTTTTTATGCAATTCCTTCGTGAGCAGTTCACCTCGTAGCTGGAAGTGAGCACAACGGAGGAGTAAAACGTAGGGTGGGAGAATGCATAATAAGGGGTTCCCTAGAGAAAAAAAAACTTGCATTGTGTGAACAGCAATTTTGTTTTGTCCGCTTGTCCGTATGCACGTATGTCGGAAAGTTGATTTGTCGGTGTGTCCGCCCACAGTACGAAATGGTGAGGCAACTAGTCCCTATCCCTACTGTATATAATGCGCCATTTCTTGGTGTTTGTAGGTCTGTCACGAAAATCTATACTTCTTATGATTAACCTGAACAGACCGGGTGGGTGTGAAATGAGTGTAGCCTTCTATTTTACAAAGCTAACTTGGTGTGTCGGCATGTACATACGTATGTATGTATGTATGTGTCCATATGCAAATATGAAGTGAGTTATAAGGCAACAAATGGAATAAACAAGCCGCTAGCAAATCTGAGTTGCTCAACAACTCTACTTAACACCCTTCCGGTCATTTCACAAAGCGTGGCCGCTAGCGGTGGGGTAGGAGGAGAGGATAAGGTGAGGAACGCCAAGCTTCGCAGGGAAGGGGGGTTTTGGGAGTTGCCGGCGAACCAATCTGGTTAAACAATATAACGGGAAATACAAGATATATAATAGATCAACCAAGCGTCACCCCGCCTACGCTGGGCATGGTGTGCAACGCATAGCGGTACTGATATCAAGATTTTGGATTCAATCTCCAGGAAGAGCAAAACACAAAACAACTCCGAGACTGGGGAAAAAGTGGGCAAACGTGTTAATTGGTAAGATTGAGTGAACTGGGAAGATCATCTTGAACGGGGCGATCTCTGAAAAAAAGCGGTGCTTTACGAAAACACTTATAATTCGGTTAGAAAAAACCCTACAGAGCAGAAAAAACACTGAAGTGAAGCATTGTCGAAGGTATCTTCAGCTACAGCAGAGACCCACACTGAGCGGGCGTGTCGTGAAGTGGACAGCGTTTCCCACCACTTAATAATTCAGTTTCAAGAAGTTCTAAAAAGCGGGAAGAAGGTAGATAGAGGTAGGAGGGCAAGGAGAGTAAATGTTAATGGTGGCGTAGCATGCGCAAAGCTAGGCGGAGTTAGCCAAAACTTGTAACCCAGTTCCAAGAAGTCGCGGAGATCGGAAAAAAAGTGGGCACAGGTCGGCGAAGGAATGAGTCCAACTGCCATTGGTGAACAGGACATGCACTATTGTGAGGAGTTCAATGCCGAACTTGTGAATCGGTTTCGAGAAGCCCCAGAGAAAGGTAAGAAGGGGGTAGAGATCGGCAAAGGAAAGAAGGTCAACAGCTATACAATTGTAGGTGGGTGGTGTGTGCACCACGTAGACGAACTCATCCACAAAACAATATAACTCGGTTTCAAGATGTCCTGAAGACTGGAAAAAGTGGGAAAGAGTCTGGCAACGAAAAGGAGGTCATATGCTATTGGTGGGCGGCGCGGCGAAATGAGCGAAATTTCCCAGAATAGTTACAAAAATATGATGGTCCTGTTTCATACCACTGCAGTCCAGCGCAGTGCACGCGAATGCGTTGCACGTTGTTTTACAAGTTTCAAGTGGTCACGGCGCGCACAGTGCCATGAAGGACATCAACTGAGCAAAAGGTCGCCAAGTTTTGTCAGCAACTACCGTATTTGATAGCTTTGCTAAGCTTCGTGCTAACCACACCTACTAGAACGATCAGTCAAGAACTGGCTGTCTACGTGAAGTTGGTCGTAAAGCCGTCATTGATACAACCGATTTGAATCCTCTTTGGCAATAGAAGATTTTGCTGACTTTCTGGCTGCTATCACGTAACCATTGCACGGTTCCGATGGTTTGGTAAAAAGGGGCGTAAAGGACATCGGGTTCTGCATTCGTTGAACGAGCACTGGAACGAGACCTCTTGTGTGACATAGTGACTCTAGATAAAATTGGGTTTCATCTACCAATCAACGTTGACAATTAATGGCGGCAAAGGCCAGTTCAGACAACTCGATGCGACTTCTGTTAGCGCAAAGTGATTTTGATCAATTTTTGAAACCGACGGACTCATCCACTGGAACCTCACTGAACAAGAACGCACTGTGAAAGCTGAGGTCTAATACGAACTATTGGAGCTTTCGCGCACTTGTTCGTCGTCGTCGCCCGGAAATTTCGCTTCACGACGACGTAAACGCTCACAATGCCCGTCGAGTTCAGGCAAAACGTTATGAAATGGTATGGAAGTGAGTCGAACATCAACTGTGTTGCCATCAGACTTATTCGAGTCATTAGAGCACCATTTGCGCAAGTGAAGATCCGCTAACAACAAGCAGTTCGCACAAGTTTGGCCGATTTTCAGAATCATGATAGGATGATCGGTTTTGGAACCAGGGCACGGACTTGTTTCCGCGAAATGTTTTTGATTCTAGTGGTGCACTGGTACTTTTATTAATGTGTTTGGATATTTTTTGTTAATAAACACTAATATTCGAATTGATTCCTGGCTCAGTCCGGAAACTTTGGCAACAGCCCTATAAACCGATTCCTAACAAAACTGCACGCGCTCAGGTCATTTAGGGTCATTGCTTCGTGAAAGCACGACGGCAGTACCCCTCAAGCTGCTATATAAATATTCAATGAGCGCACTCTAGGCACAATATGATGCTGAAGTGAACCTGGGGGAAGGGTAAGAGAGTGCAGGGGTAAGATGAGAGGGATGGTCAAAGTAGCCTACCGCTACAAAGCTACGTTCAAAGTCACAGTTAAAGGCAGAGTTCGAGATTTCTAGTTGAAATTTAGCTTTTTCCCGTCAAATGTGCAGCAGTACGCAAGTGCAGGATGTGCACAAGTGACGGGATGGTGTGAGCCTAAGCGTTAGGATCCCAGGATGGAGCAGCGGCGCCGCCCCGACCCCTATAGAGTCCGCCCATCGTTCGGTATCTTGTCTGCGTCGTTAACGTGATCTGCTATGCTCTCTCTACTCGGACTTCTCTACCGCTCTCCGCGCTCACATTATCTCATCTCCCTGCCGGCCTTTTGAACTTCTCCGCAACGTTGCAAAGGCTCGTATTTCCTGCGTATTTCACGATTGTTATTATTTCGATTGAGCTGTTATTGTGCAGACCCCCTTCCGGGGTGGAGATAAGCCGTTTAGACACAGTGAGCACCCGAAGTAAGGCGTGAATTACGGCGTTCCTGCCGTAGTCACGTACAATGCGCGTCGCATCGACGCGATTTCCGCAATGACAATCCTATAGGTTATGCTCACAATGAGGCTACCCCCGCTGGGCAGCAATCCAAAAATGGATGAGCGTCGCAGGCTAGGGGAGGTTATCCCCGGGTGCCGCGCTAGACTAGGCGCGAGGCCACTCTGGCGTGCGTGCCATCCTCCACCTCCTACATGAACGGCGCTCAGTATAGTTGGCGGGTTGGCTCGACATATTCTCTCTCCGTTGAGAGAGCGCAGAGAAAACGAATAGTGGGAGGCGAGCACGCACTTCAGCGCGTCAATGCGTCGCGCATTGTACGTGACTACAGCAGAACATTATAATTCACGCTTACTTCGGGTGCTCGCTCTGTCTAAACGGCTTAAGTCTCCGAGGTGTTGACCTTACACGTGCGGGAGATCTAAAGCATTCACAGGGCTCAGATTTGTATGAGGTTGCCGGGGTTGATTGAAAATCGAAGAACTTACACCCAAAAAACATACAATTCGAAAAATAAAAACCCAAAATTTCAACTTTTGAAGGAAATCCTTTTCATCGTGTTTGTAGCTTTGTCTTTATAGGCTGCCTGCCCGATAACACTGCTGTATCTACCGATTGTAATACCATATGCTATTGTGTACGTTGGTAGCGACAATTCAATGGCGGCGAGCTGCATTGACAGCCGTCTACCTACATTATTCCCACTCTGCTCTCCAATCATTACCATCTTCTTTGTACATGACTATCATGATTTTCTTATGACAATGATGAAGCTCAAAAAACCCACTGCTACTGTGGTACCATGCTCACAAACGGACATCGGACGCTAATGTGGACGCTACATCATGAAGTGCATACTTTCGTTGATGGACAATTTTTCCAATATTCCAAGATTTATCCATTAGAATAAGTCACGGGTAATGTCCCATGTTTAAGGATATTGTCGTTCTTGTCGGTATAAATTATGCTGTTCTTGCTAATGTGTTGTGTATTGGTCTCAACGATCTCCCTCGATTACAAAATGGACCCTCTGCACTCTCTTTTCAAGAAGTCCCATCCGTTTCGTAACTTGTTCATCACTGGACTCAAAGGCAGCGATCACGATAAGGGCGGAAGCGCATCGGGGAAGCATATGCACCACACGAAGCAGTTACTTGGCTGCCAAGGAAGCGAGATGTGGCGCTTTCACGACGAAAGGTGCGCTGGTTGCTGAGCAGCACTTCGAAAGCACTCCGCCCCCAAAAGCGATCCGCCCACTGGTTTACTTGGTGATTTGGACGAGCTGCGTTGTAGCAGCGGCACAACTGGAGCAACTCGATTGGACCGTGGTTTGGCATGCTGCCACCAAACGCATTGCGGTGAACTCGTTCATACGTCCGATTTCTGAGCTGTTACCTGTTCATGAGTGAAAAAGAACGGCCAAAAAAGGGTCCCGTTTTGCGTTTTCTTGACGGATTTCTCAGCTTTTTTCGCCACTGCGTGCCATTGAGCACCATCACGTCTCCTTGAACCCTTCTCTGATCTATCGTAACCGCTGCCTTAACCTTAACCTTAACCCTCTTGGGACGCTCAATGAAGGCATTGAGCCAACTTGTATGTACCAGTTTAGCTCCGCACACTACCGCGTGCATGACACGGAAGGGCTCCGTAAAGCTGGCCAGCCGGCGGAGCGTTAGGTTCGCCGCTAAACAATAACTTGCTTCGTGAAATGCGTTAGCTGGCCTTCTACAGAATGCCCATTTTTAACCAACCGTCTGATACGCGCGGTGGAGTGCGGAGCTAAAGTGGTGTCTGTAAACAGCCACCATGCATTGGATGTCAGGATGATTTAGCGGTCGAATAATATTGATGCCAATGATTTTGCAATAGAAATACCCATTATCGTATATCGCTAAACATCCATCATACATTCTTAGGGATTTTGGGAATGTAGCGGTCGAACGGTATTTTATGTTGATGACAACAACGCAATGAGATGATTCTGAAGTGAAATGCGTTATCTAGAACCACGGTTTTAAGCGATCCATATGTTCCCACGTGATTATCGGCCTTATCACCTCCTGTACCCAGGGTCAACCGTTACGTTGGACCGATATTGGAGCGACGTTGGACCGATGTTCACCGCTCTCCGCGCCGGCATTCACTCTCGCCACCCGCGAGCCGTCTGTGTCTCCGTGCGTACGTTCACTCTCGGCATTACTCTCGTCGTCGCGTTGGACTTTGTCCAACGGACGGTTGACCCTGCCTTTACCTCACCGTACATGTTCCCGTCCCACTCTGTACATCACTTCTTGGAACCAACGCCCCACCACTGCTGGGACACGCGCTATGAATTATCATGAAATTGGCGTTTTGGCGCCTCTTATCAGATCTTATCAGTCGTATCACTTTATAAACCCCACCAAATATGTTGCCGTCCCACCCCCTACACCATACTCAAAATACAGCGCTCCATGCCTGCAGCGAAGCGCGCTATGAATTTCGTGACAGACGGACGTACGTACAGACAGACACACACACCCACACAGACAGACATACTTAGCGAATTATATATAGTAGGATAATGTTTTTCACACATCTTCGCTTTCTGCTGCGCTACACCCTCCTACTCCTATCTGCACCACAATGCCACTGATGTTATTGACCCCCCCCACGAGTACGACCCCCCATGACCCAGCTTAACGCTGAAGCTGAACAAATCTCGCACATTGCACCTTTTATGGCTGTTTAGGGCAACGATTCGGTGCAGTGCCATTTGTAGGTCTCACGGCGGACCTCATTATTTAGGAACAGTGATTGCATATTGTATAGACGCGTGCACGGAAACCAACTTCATTTTCGCTGAATCGCGTCTTGGTAGGCCTCGTAATCTCGTAAGTGGTACGACGATTCCCCATGGTGATCCGAAGTTTTGCACCATCAGGTTGTTCAACGTGATGGTGCAAATATGGCCCTGATCGTGATATCACAATAATTTTTGGCATTTGACGCTAATATGGAAGCGCCAACCACAAAAGCAAGGAAAAGAAAAAATACGGGTGTGGTTCGCTAGGACAGAAAGCGACGACGCTTCGCATTTCGCAACGCGGAACATTATTCGCTGTTGGAACCGTTCATGGTCCATTCATGCTCCAGAGGTTTCGTTGAAGCTCCCGCAGCGAGAAATGTTTGGCGCTGCGAAATGCGTAAGGTCGCTTTCTGTCCTTGCGAACCACACCCAAAAATACAGAGATTTCATCGGTAGTATGAAATTAATCCTGTCAATCAATCAATCATTCATTCATTCAGCCATGAGTTTAGTTCCCGCAGATTTGCAAACAGAGCACTAGAGAGTTAGATAACATAACAAAAGTGAAAACGATGAAAACAGTTTTCCTTAAGTTAAGGTCTTGAACAACATTTCACAGATCACAAGGAACAAGAACGGATTGAAGTCGAAGACGCCTACAACACGTTGACTGAGGAGCTACGCAAGTATCGATCGAGGGGCGCGCCAGCGATTGATCGCTCCCTGCCACAACGGCCTGTGACCCGCACAACGGGAGCGATGGCGCCCATCGCGCGATTCACATTACTCCCATCTTGACCAAATCGCTCCAATCGCAAAGTCTGACATTGGCCACTCGTGGTGTCGGCACTGTCTACACCCGACGCTCTTCACGTTCTTTGAAACGCTTAGGGTAGGTATGGGGTAAAATCATTGAGTTGATGTGGTTGCGTTCGACTGAACTCGTCCACACACTTCCTTTCCATGCCATTTGTATCGCATCGCTGTTATCACCCCACCAAGTGAGTGAGTGAGTTGCTGTTTTGAACTAGGGGCTTTCACAATACTCGAAACTTTCAAAAACAGCTCTAGATAGAAAACATGTGAAAAACCAGCTCTGCAGCGACATCCAGCGCGACATTCCAGTCCAGACACTACTCCTCTCCTCCCCTATGCCAGCGAACTAATAGGGTCATCATTTTGTTGAACGCGTCTTGCGGAGTAAGCCCTTCTGCTGACATGAGGGTGTGCGAGTTTGTTCAAGTCGAAAATTCGTGCCTCAAAACAAGCCCGTGCAACCGCCGCGTCGGTTCGTCTGACCGTTTGTCGTGTACGTGTGTACCGACTCGTCCCAATGTTGCAGTTTTTCGCCGTCAGTGACGTTCACGACGAGTCAATGTGCTCTGTGCTCGCTACTCCATCGTCTCGTCTCATCATTTACCGTCTCGATGCTAATACCTGGCCTCGTTTTCTGCGATTTGTCCCTTCAGCAATACCATGCCACTTGTTCGCGCACGTCTTTCGTGTTCAGAGTTTCACTATCTACGGCTCTACAACGATAGGCATTAGTTTTTTCCAGACATTTTTGGTAATTGTGTCAGCGATGGCTGAGCACAGAAGAGAATCTAGACGAGGATACTGTACTCCATTGTAGGGCTACCGAGAAGAACTCTAAGTATTGCTGAATATTCTCCGAAAGTAAATTCAATAAAAATTAACACGTTGGTACTTTTTTCCTGTGCAAACGCGACTTTTCAACCTTTAAACGATCATAACTTCCTTCAAAGTCATTCATTTGGGAAGCTGAACCACGTATGACAAACTACAGGATTCAAGCTTTCTAAAAAGCACCCTGAAGATTCAAAAAATAGTTCGAAAATTTGTTCCGTTGGGGATTCTTTTTGGAACGGCAGTCTCTGAGCCATTTCCTTGAGAACACGGATTTTTTTTGGTTTCGTTGATCACAGCTTCCCGGAAAACCGATTCCATGCTAAACTCAGAATCTATAAGGCCGATGTCATAGTTTGCGAATCGAGCGATTCGCTAGCGAATCGCTGGATCCGAGCGTTGCGCCAGCGAATCGAACGTTGCACCAGCGAATCGAACTTTGCGCCAGCGAGTCGAACGATGTACCAGCGAGTCGAACTAGGTACCAGCGACTCAATAGTGGCGGGACCCAACGTTCAAAGGAAGCCCGCCACTTTCAAACAGTGTCACGTGACAGTGGACGCTGTTTGAAAGTGGCGGGACTTTGACAGTGGACACTGTTTGAAAGTGGCGGGCTTCCTTTAAACGTTGGGTCCCGCCACTATTGAGTCGCTGGTACCTAGTTCGACTCGCTGGTACATCGTTCGACTCGCTGGCGCAAAGTTCGATTCGCTGGTGCAACGTTCGATTCGCTGGCGCAACGCTCGGATCGAGCGATTCGCTAGCGAATCGCTCGATTCGCAAACTATGACATCGGCCTAGAAGCTTCAAGCATGCGCTTGCACTTACATCTCCTGCCATGGTATGCACGACAGGGTCAAGCGAGGCGTCGAGGAAAATTCGGAAATACGACCCCCCTCCTCTCTGCCGAAGGCCGAAGTCCATGAAACAACCCTCTTTAAAAGCCGAACTATGAAAAAGTTGTTTAATTCTCCACCAAAACTGCTCATAAAAAAGCCCTGCTACCCCATCGTCCACAAAAAAAAAAAACTCGTTTAAAAAGTATAAAAGTGAAAAAGTCAAAGAATGATCATTAATGACGAGTCCTGTCAAACGAGCAAACGAGAAACGGAGCAAAAAACGTCAAACTAGTCACTAGAAATGGCGTACTATGACAACACCTCTTCTTTGTTTATTTCCTCCACAAGACTTACCAAATTCTAGTACTACACAGATTATGGTTCTCAATTTACACGTCCCCCTTTCGCTCAAAGGAAGCCTTGTAAAAGCCTTCGCCAGCTGTGTGTTGACTGGACTTTGGCGTTGACCGTGGAGCAGCTTATTTACTATTGAAATTTGAACAAATATTCAAATGATTATAACTTTCTTCAAAGTTAACGAATTTTCAATCTGAAAGCTGATTTGGGAGTTTTGTGAAGAGCTTTTTCTAATCAGTACTGAAATTACAGGAAGTTATAAGAAATAACAAATTTAGATCAAATAACGAGGAAAATTCGAGACGAGCACGAGTTTTTACACTTTCCGGAGCAATAACTTGCTTCATTTCCGTCAAATTCAAAAAGTTGATACGTCATACAAAACTAGAAGATTTTCTCTATCAAACGGTCGCTAAAGCAGCTTCATACGTCCAGTACTCAAAAAATGGCCACGTTGAGGATTTTTGCAAAATTAACGAGGAAAATTCGTGATGAGTGCGAGTTTTTACGCTTTCCAAAGCCATAACTCCGTTCAAACTCATGCAATCTGGAAAGTTATACGTCATCATAAACTAGAAGATTTGCTCTTTCTAGAGGCAACTAAAACTGCTAAATACGTTCACTATTTAAAAAATGGCCACGTTGAGGATTTTTGCCCGAGTACCGCCGAAAGGTACTTTTTCGCTACATTAGCACTATCCCAACGACTATAGCTCCTTGCAGGAGCGATTACATACTGAAGTAGGAGCAGATTCAAAATCCTCGTGCTTTTCTCTCTGCAAAAGTGTAAAATTGTTTAGCGGGTCTCAACTTTAAAGGTTACATGCTTGTGAATTTGACGCTGAAGGCTGCGTTTCTTGTTGAATAGTGTACTCCTCTCTGTAATTTAACATGAACTCTTTCAGAACCCTCTTGATTCTTCCTGAATTAAGATTCGTTATCAAGATAGCCGTAGCTGAAGCGCGCGCAACCAACTGGGCCCACTCTGGGATGCGCCGTGTGCTTCACATCTCGTTGGATTTGAGGACCTACTTGAAAGATAAAATATCCCTAGAAAACGTGCGAATTTCGGATCCTTTGACTTGTGTGGTGATGAAACACTAAAGTCACTAAGAATTGCTAAGCGGACACCTCTAAATCACGAAGATTTTGTGTGGACGGAATCAATTGTTATTGGAAATACTCTGGCCTGGTATCGATTCGATCCTTAATGTTTGTCCTCCGACGATGATCCTACTGTATCAATCGGGCCCGATCTCTCCCCAGCGGGCCAATACGACCCCCCCCCTCTGTGACATGTCGAGGATTCCTCAACGCACGCTTGACCCTGTGCGCACTCCTTTCCGCGCTTCTGATCCGTTGATTCATTTCAAAGTCCATTTGGAAAGAAGCGTCGGCTGATAAATGCTCCAGTCTCAGTTACCTGTGTAAACATAACGTGGTGGCCATTATCCATGTTGGTTCCGGCATAGCTCCCATTTCACTTACCAGGAAAGGTCATTAGGCCAACCCGGCCAAATGAAATGAGGTGCACATTTCTGTACGCAGCATGAGACGCTGAACTCAAATCTGCTTTCACTATCTGCTGAACTCTTCTCTGAAAGGAGTTACGGAGGGTTTTTGTTGCCGCCCTTGATTTTCAGTGTTTTACCTGCAATCACATGTTAGCCGCACTATAAAAGTATCGAAAGGAGAACCGAGGCACTGGTGGCGTGAGCCTTCGGTAGCGCAGTTGGTAGCGGTCGTGTTTCTCACGGAGGGGGTCGGGGGTTCGGTCCCTCACGGGGTTTGTTGTTTTGCTTTTTTTCCAACATGGCTGAAAAGCCTTTTTGAATCTGTTATTTTACCAATGGTCGCCCGACGCTACATCTACGAAGAGTTTGCAAGCTGACCCTCTTAAACTTAAGCACTACTTGTCTGTGAAAGCCTATGGTGCCCGTAGTGCAGGTGCTATGCTTTTCCGTGGCAAGTAGGTATGATATTCGTATTCAGGGGATCAAACTACCCCTTACAGCGAGTTTTTCGCCAAATCTGAGGCGACGAACTAATTGAGAAAAAGCGGGGCAGTGATGGGATTACCACTCCTCAAACTCCACTTTTTTGGGTTGACCAATCATGGACGACGGGGGAAGGGGAGAGCGAAGGTGTTGTATTAGGAAATAATGGTTTGTAGATCTTTGGATGATGCAGACGGGCAAGCCAGACACAATTTTCGTCTATTATGAAAAGTTTTAAAAAATTTATTCTACCCAAGTGCCAGCCTTTTGTAATGGATTGGTGGATCGGTGAGTAAGTGACTGCCCAAATTTTCGAGGTTAGGTCAAAATTTCAGAATTCGCTAGAAGTTCGCTCAAAGGGAGAGTCTGACTCCCTGATTACGAATATCATACTTGTTCGAAGCAAAAATGCCCTGGCGCCTGCGCTACAAGCGCCCAAAGTGGTGAGGAGCGGTGCCGCCCAAGTTCATTATTAATTGCCCTCAAATTCTTTTTACTGTTAACTATACGCAAGCATATCGGACTAGCAATGTTAAGAGTCTTCCTAGCTATCTTACTGCAAACGGCAAAGAGAACAAACTCGCCAGGGAGTTGATCCCTGACCTCTTTTTCGTGAGCCTCGACCACAGCCCCTGCGCTTTTCTGCTTCATAATTCCTTTCAGAGAAGAGTTCAGCAGATAAGGAACACATATTTGAGCTCAGCGTCCCAAGGCGCGTATACATATACATCTCATTTCAATTGGCCGGGTTGACCAAATGACCTTTCCTGGTCAGTTTCAAGTTGCTTCAGTGCTTGTTTCGGTTGCAAGTATAGCTCCTCATGACTGTGCTTCTGCGGAGTAAAAGGCTTTGCTCCCAACCCAACTGCCGACCACCGCGAGTACGTCTCCCCCCACAGGGTAATCCAAATACGACCCCTCCATTGGTATTTATGTCAACATAGGGTCGACCCTGGAGGGAGGGGCAGAACAACCCACTTCCATCCTTCATAACTGAGTCAACGTTACACATTCTAACCGTGTGCTTCTAACTGACAAATATTCTCAACCCTAAAAAGATTTCACAACAGCCTTCCACACAATTCACATCAGTCAAGATCAAAAGGTACCTGAGCTTCATTGTGTAGTAATTTTTCTGCGATCAGCTCAGATGAAACTCTGCATATGGCTTTATGGGACAACGTTGCGGGTCTCGAGTCCATCCTCTGGTCTACAGATACTCATGCTAGTCATCAGTGCATCAACAATCGATCTAAATGAAACAATCATAACACATTGAAAAAACGAGAACGCTTTAAGAACTACCAACTCAAAGCGAGGGATTACGAAGGTTGGACTGGGTTCATAGTGGAAGTGGAGATGCTGAATAATGCCCCAGTGGCGAAAAAAGCAAAGAAATCCGTCAAGAAGGCGCAAAATGGGACCCCTTTCTTTGCCCGTTGACCTCCGATAATGGACGAGCTAGCAACCAATTAGGAGGTCGTTTGCACATGTTATGCTGATAGCTATCATTTCAGCAAAGATCATGCTTTGATTGATGACGCATTCCATGGGAAAGTTATAGGATACACACTCGAAGTGGAATATCCAAATGATAAGAACAATGATGCTGCTAGCAACACATAATGGGCGGAGCACAGGCGGCGGAGGCGGAGCTCAGGAGGATTGGCAGCTCCAGGGCGCTGAACTAGCGCGCCTTTGACCACAAAAAGGCCACATCTCGCTTCCTTAGGCCCCTGACTACTGCTTCCACTGGTGCATGTACTTCCACGCTGCATACACACTTTATCGTAATCTCTCGCTTTGAGAAAACAAATAGGGCTAGTTATCGGGTTGATCCCGAAAGCCTCACGTAATGCTGCAAACGCAACAAGATGAGGATAGGAAGGACTACATACGTGAGGGGGGGGGTCACCTCTCTAACTGCTAACTCGAAAAGAAATAAGCCACATGAGCAGTGACAAGGGTGAAGGCTACGTTGCTAGATACCTCGCAATTTTGCTTTCGTCACGTAGTTTTCATTTTCGTCATCTCAATATGAAGCGATTAGTTTCATGGCTGTTCGAAGCTGTTCCCTTTTGTGTAGATCTCGTACACCACACGGACTTCAATTTCAGATGGTAGTTCATGAGTGTGGCCCAATGAAGTTTGAGCGGCCACACAGGTCATCGTACATCGTCTCAATTGTACAAAGATCTGGGGACCGCTCAAACTGCCCATATTGTCAGGACGGACGAAAAATATGCCTCTTGAAAAATACCATTAACGAAGTAACGTGTGCGTCATGTATCCAAATAGCTAAATATCCGGAGAGCAACTTTTCGAAACACCGTTCATTGCGCTACACTCATGAACAATCACTTAGAATGAAGTTTGAGTGATCTACAGGAATGTTTCCGACCCGTTGGAGAGGAAGGTAAAGGAGACATTGTAAACACAAAGAAGAACCTCGCAAATTAACAACAGGGAGAAGCTTCGAATAGCCAAAGAACTGATCGCTTCATAGTGACATGATGAAATGAAAACTGCTGACAGATGCAAAATCGCAAGGTACTCAGCATCACCCTTGCCACTGCTCTGCTGGCTGTCCCATTTTTCGACTGTGCAGTTAGAAAAGAGAGCCGCTCTCGCGTAATCCTTTTTACCCTCATCTCACCACACTTGCAGCGTCACGTGAGGCTCCTGGCATCAGCCTGCTTCCTAATCTAATTTTTCTTAAGTTGGTCAGTTGTTAAAGCGTTTCAATTCCTCAATGTAGGTTGTCCCATAATTAGTGAATCACTTTGGGTATTTTTGAATTCAAATTTTTTTCTTTTTATATGGAGTCTTTGCTCATCCAAACATACACCTCTGTCATCTACAATGTATTGCCTATACAAGGAAATTTAGTCGCTGTCTTATCTCTAGAATTCCAGGAGCTATTGATCGAAGAAAGATCGGAAGTCGAGTTTGAGGTCATGTCACTTAGCGTAAAATTTCTTCCTGGGAAGAGCGCTAGAGGTCAGACTGAGTTGTCTTTTGTTGGCACGAGGATAGGGCCACACAGAGGAAGTGAAAGAACTGCTAGCCTGAGAGTCTCCAATTTTTTATGAATATTCTCCGCAAGGTGGGGTCGAACGACCTCAGGAAAAAAGCAGACTTTGTCTTGCTTTACTTTCAAATTGAACGCGTCGCCATTACGCTGTAGATGTTGATCTTCTTCAGTGACCCTAGTATTACTGGGCGGCGGTTCCAGCGCAAGGTCACTCTCGTGCTCCACCAATATCTCGGAAGGGTCGGACTCGAAGGAGGTTCGGCTTTTGCTGTCAGAACTCCCGAATCCTTCATGCTAGGCTACTGCTCCTTGGAGATTTGCTAGTACACTCACCCAGTCCAGAACCCTGGTGAATATGCTGGATGATCACTGTAAGGAACTAAGGGAGATCAGAAGGAACATGATGATGTCAGATCGTGTGTGGAGCTGTTTCGGGCTCAGAGCATACAAGATACAAACTAAATATTTTAAAATCTTTACAACTCTACGTAGATGTCTACATTCCATCATTTTAACAAGTCGGACATGCTCTAGCAAATGGCGACTAGTTTGTCCAGATCCACCCTCAGTGGCGCTGGGTACAGCAGTGAGATTGCCAGTTGAGGGGTAGTTGGAGTGTGGGTCATCTTCAACTAAAAAAGCCAACCTCTCGATAGAGTGAACTACAAGCAGACCGTGGATTGAGGGAGCGTGCCCTCGCCTATCTGCTGGTTGATTCTCTATGTTGTTGGGCGTTTGAAAGATCCTAATCAGAAGTGATTAAGAAGGGAGCTCAAAAATAGGTTCCAGAAAAATTGAAATATCAGCCACGGAAGGCAGCATGTAAATGGGCTGAGTAATTGCTCAGGTAGGATAATGTGGATGCTACTTCGCAAAACATGTTTCACGCCTTCACCATTTTTCTTGGATTTTTAATAACAATAAATGTAAAGTGATTCACTAATTATGGGACAACCTAATACTATGATTGCTTCATCTGTTGATTGCTGATGCACGATCGGCATGTTAATCAATCTGAGGAGGGGCTTAAGGTCCGATACGTCGTCTCATGAAATTTTTCTAGGAGTTTCATCTGAATTGATCACAAAGAAATTCACAGCACATTACAAGAGTCTACCACGGATTCATGGTACAATATTTATTGTCTAAGATTACTCTAATGGATTTGGGCAAATACGTTGTTTGGAGCAACAGTCGGTAGAGCTCTTGCATGTTCTGAGCTACCGTCTGTGACCTGTCCGCTAATGAATCGATTGAAAAATAAAGTAGCAGCTTCAAGCTGAAGCATGCACTGCAGGCTACGTTGAGCTAGACTGCGAGGTGGATGACTTTGTATTTCAAAGTGTGAAGTGAAAGTGAAAATGGCTTGCTTTTGCTACCGAAAGAGTGTCTGAGGGATATTTCGCTGTAAAGCGTCCACCAACGGTGGCCTACCGCGCAACGAAAATTTACTTATGTGCTCCATCGGACAGAAAACTTTCGTCTCCGAAGTAAGAAGGCGCAGCCTGTAAGGCGAAGCCCAAGATGCATCAGCTTTCAACCAAATGTTGGCCAGTCTTCGGGAAGCCAGGTAGAGCAGCTCGTGGGTATGGCTTCAAATGTCAGTTGGCTACAGTGTTAAGAAAGCAACTTTGTAGGTATTAGTTGAAATGATTTCTTTCTAAGTTGCAATTGCAAAATATAACAGCTTCTATCCTATAAAGTCCATTTATCCTAGAATAATAATGCGGCCTTAGGCTTTTCTCCAATGACCGTTGTACATAATAGTCGATTAGAAGCAAAGCACTTCCACACTCAAGACAGGTTCACATTCGAGGAACTCTGGAGCGGGGGGAGGGGGGTAAAGAGTTATCCAAGGGAATGCCATAATTATGGTGGGAAAACACATGTGCTCCAACCAGAATGGTCTAGGCGTGATATCGGTAATAGTGGCGTTTGAGAGTACCCTGTCAAACAATGGTCCACTGTCTCTTGATATAACTGCTGGAAAACTACTTCATTTCCTCTCCACTGTCATAGGCTGCTGCCTACATACCTTCAGTATCCGTTTCACACTTCTGAGGAGCACTTTTCAGCGACATATTTATTTGAGCTGTTTTATTTCTGCAGTGCTTCAAGACCCATCGCGCTTTATTAGCTACCACTGCCAATTTTTCTGGATCAAGCTGGTCTGCCTTTATAAAACTCAAGTTGCTTAAAGGCCGCTTTTCTGGTATATCTAACAGTCCGTAACAGTCAAGCTGAGGAAAAAAATAAAAATCCATTTTGGCTCACGTTACATATTACTCTCCTGTCCGGGAAACCAGCGAAGAGCGGGACGTGAATATCTCAGGTTCATCTGCTGATCTGAGATGCTAAATGCGAGTGACATCATTCCTGCTTTGACATTTTCCTCGCAGGTTCTAGTTGAAAAATGGGGGAAGTTGGGCTTTGTGCACGGTTTGCACTCAAGCCCACAACACGTTCAACTATGGTTTTCTTCTGAAGAACCTGTTATTTTTGGGATTTACAGCCCTATAGCTTAGGCTTGCTGCACTCATTTCATGGAATTGTTTACCCTCGTACCTTCAATAGTTTACCAACTTTGTAATTCTCCACACTGAATCGTGTTTCTGATAGTTTGGCGTTTGCCCTCTGCCTTCTTCAACTAATCAATCTCCATAATGAAGTCTTTCGAATGAACTACAACCTCGAGATGGATGACAGTCTATCGATGCATCTTTCGGTCATGGCAAACCTCGACTTTGATTCCGTCGGTCTGCGTAAGTATAGTCTACTTTGACTAGTATTTTGATTTAGCGGTACCTTTTTGTTGTTAAGTGGATTTGGGAAGGAGTGTATCAATCCACTAAGAAGTGGTAGTAAGAATGAATCTAGAGAAATTCATTCAGAGGATTGACGAGCATGATGATGAAGTAAAGAGCCCTACTGATTGTTGCTTCACTGCGTTTCTTGAACCTCTTTATTTGTGTCATCATACGTATCTACGGCTCAAACTGGAGGTATGGCAGTGTAGTGGAGCAGTTTGATGAAATATGTATTGCTGGTGTCGAGGACGCAGACTTGAACCCCCCTCAAAGGTGCTGTCTATCTACCTCAGAATCAGCTTTTAGTAGAGGAAAAATTTTATAGTGACAATAGCAAGCGAGCGGCTATAGCGAGCTCTACTACATGCAGACTGAATAGTTTTATGAGTGTAATTTTGTTCCTCGTTTCAGTTTTCCTTGTTAGCAGCTGCCATTTGCAGTATTAGACATGAAAGTAACAAATTCAATTAACTCAAGAAAGGTTTCACGTAAAAAGATCCAACTGTTGGTTATGAGGCTGTAGGAGGGCGTAAGAGAAGTCACACCCGCTACTGACTACTATTTATTACGCACTACATATTAATGCGTTCTCACCATAATTGCTAGACACTTCAACTTGGAAACACTTTAAAACTGGTACTTTTTAGTCCGATTCATTGCATAGTTTTTCTATGTTTCTTCAAAATTTCACCCTTTCCGGTGCTTTAACGAAAACAGATTAGAGTCCATTGTAAGCATCTTTCCATACTTGTAAGCCACATTCATACATCTTCCAAGCCAATTCACACCTCATAAATCACTCCCCATCTTGCTAACAATAAGCAACAAAAACTACTGTGAAATGAAATTCCGTAGAAACTTCTAGTGAAACTGGCTAACGGAATGAAATAAACACTGAAGTGACTCTTTAATATAAACTAAGATTATGACTGATTTGAAAACCCTATGCACCTCACATGATTTGAGCCAAGAAGCTCCGAACACTATCTGATATCGTCCCTCTGATTCTCGGAGTTCCTCTCAGTGGTCATCCTCCATGTTTACCGGTGTTGTGGAATAGGTGGAGGTGTTAGCGAAGATGGGCTTGGGGCATTGTCAAAGAATGCGCCACGTACTTGACTTTGTGCACTAGATTGCGAGATTAATTGAAATTTTTTTCAAGTTTCCATGATTTCTATTTCATTTCAAGGAGCTGAATGGTGAGACGTGTAGTCTCTGCGCCGAAAATCCCATTCTCTTGAGTTCGAACGAGAATCTTAGATCAGTTTTCAGCAGGACTAGCAGTCTCATTTTGTGACATTTCCCAATTTTCCAAGAGATTTTTTGGAGAAACCTGAGGAGATAGCGACGAAATCTCTTCACTACCCGCAAAGAACAATAGCTTAGCTTGAAGGTTCGCAAACTCAAATTCCTCAATCCCGACATTTCTGAGGTGTTTGTGAAACAAAAAAGGGACTTTGCGTTGGGAGCCACCGCTCAGAAAAAATAGGGTCAGCCTAGAAGGCAAAAGTCGGCAGTGCAAAGGCGACGCGGTCAATTTGAAAGTGAAGCAAAGCAGTCTGTTTCAAAGTCGTTCGCCCCCACATTGCAAGGAATAATTAAAGAACTGGGGACCCTCAGGCTGGCAGTTCTTTCAACTTTGCCGTATATCACTATCCTCTTGCTAGCGGAAGATGATCTTGATCAAGCCTTGTGTATACTCATCCCCACAACTGTAGTAAATGGATTTGTAAGCTACCCCCGAATCTTTCTTGCTAACCGGACACGTCACACAGACTTGGGTAGTACGCAGAAGGTCATAAAGCCGTTTGCGTACGGTTCGACGGACTACTTGAACCCAGCACCGCCTCTGCGCTCTCTGGCGGGTCCCTCTCCTCTCCAAGGCTTAGTCCTAGGGCATTCACCCGTTCTCTAATCGTCTGTGCTCTAGCCATCGCGGCAGGACCATTGAGGAAAAATCAAGTAGTCCGTAAACCATTGCGTACGAGGCCGTGCTTCCACTTATGGGATAGAACGTCCACAATGGCAAGCTATGCTCTCCGATCCTTTCCGCCTCACGTCAGGCAATTTTTTGATGGACCAGCCTGCATCATAAAAGAATGGTAGAAAGTAGGGAATCGCAATGAAATACGGTGAGGTGTTCTCATTGCGCCCATTCCTGGCTTTGCGGAAAGTCGGTAGTGTTTCGTAGCCATTTTGTGCACCATCTCGTGTCATTTTCATGATTCATTCTGCTCCCGTCTGAGACTTCTTTTCTGCTTGAAAATTTTTCGTTACGACAGCTCGTTTGATTTAGGCAAAATAAGCGGATCGGCAATACACAGTTATGCATCTTTACGCGAGGTTTCTTGAGCCGCAACCAAGATATTATGATCGTTTTATTCGACTAACGTATCGCCTTCGCCGGAGCCTGGAAAGCCAAAGATAACTGCGATTCACCCCTTAAAACACAATTATTCAATCAAGAGAACCTTTTTCAATGTCTTTAGACGGCACCTCACCCATCAACAAGTCACCTTGAACCATTTCTGAGAAAAAACACGGAATTTGGTTGTATAACACAGAATGCCTCGCTATGGACACTGACTCCCTGATTTTGCAAGACAGAAGCCACAGAGGTCAGGAAACGCCTCGGCTGCAAGTTTTTGTTATAATTATGGCTAACCATTTCGTTCCTTCCTGGTTCATTTTAAGAGTCGAGACCTGGCCCGTTATACTCAAAATGCCTCAGGGTCGTGCGTGCAGAAGTTTAGGTGATTTCGCAGCATAATATGCTGAGACTCGCCCCCCTCACATCCTCGCGCTCTCGAATGTGACTGTTATGCGTTGAGCTCTGACTAAAGCCACTTCTAGTTTTCTTGAATTCCCATCGTTCAACAGAGGTTCGCATCCCTGTCTCTTCCGATGTTACTAATTCATAGCTTGCATGAGATTAGGTAATGTCAACTAAGCCCACGTCATGCAGATCCACCCCTCCATTAGAAGAGCAATGCAATGGTCCCGGGTGCACGAGCAATACCAGCGGTCCCAAAACCAATTCTGTTCCGACGATTGCGGAGGGTATGTCTACCACCTTACCCTGTTACTCCAAGCCATACCCTGTTGCACAGCGCCCGCATAGCTGAGCTTTATGGTATCCCTTACATTAATGCAGAAGGCAAACTTCTTCCCGAACTCGGATCGATTGACAGAGCCGTATTGTTTTCTTATTTAGTTGTCTCGGCAAACGGGGGGCAGTTCCTCTGGAGGCAGTCGCCGTTTAAGAGAGTACATCTTTCTTAGCCAAGATCCCAAAGGAGTCCCATCTTCTCCCACCGGTATCCCCGCGATGAGGTCACGAATGGCCTTCCTGCTACAGCTCCTCTTGTGATAGACTTCGTTTTGTATCGGAGAAATGCGCCGACCAAACATGCTGCACAGCGATGTTCTTAATTAGCTGATTTGCGGAGTCAGAAGTTATCCAGTAACCCACCGAACGCTGCTGAGCCTTGTGAGCGAATTATTAAAAATTGAGATGGAGAAGGCACGTAAACCTAGAACTGTTTTATAACATTTCGCCGGATAAGAATTCGGCGCTCAAGATTTGAGTCAACAAGCAAGGAGCTGGGCAACCGCCAATAATCGAAGGAGATGTTGTTAAAGCTGTCTTCTTTGCTCATCTGTAAACTACATAGTCAAGTAAATACATAGTGAGATCATGGGAAGACTTCAGAGACCATAAGCTCTTAAATGACATCAGATTCAAGAAAACTAATAAAATCAAGAAACTCACAAGTCGAAACAACTGGAGGGCATTTTTGGGTTGAACTAAAAATTTTGTGGCACTATGTTACTCCCTCCCGCTACTTCTACAGGATGAGGGTCATTTTTCAGACTTTCGTATCTCTTATGTTTCGCAGCTTTTTGACAATTGTTACTATAATTATGTGGCTTTGGTATGATTATCAATCTACTGTTGCTATTTGTGATCATTAGATGTCCACTGAAAAGCCTGTCTACGTATAAACACTTCTTCTTATCTGGTGCTCTACAAGACCTTACTGCATCTATCTGTTACTTTCTTGTGGCACCTGTGAGTTCATTAACACTATGAAGACACATGTCAGTACACGATTTGAAGAAGGTAACCCCTAGGTTCGATTTCTATATAAGAAACAATAGAAGGAATGAATAACGAACCCCTCCCAAAACTTAGTAGGAAATAAGTAGAATTACTTCTCCAAACTTCAGACAGCCCTTATGTGTTCCTCAACTTTCTCCGAAATCCCGCAAAAAATGTTATGTGCTGAACGAGTCTGACCCACACGATCGCCAGTTTCGATTTCGAATGCAGCTACCGAAGTAGTTTCAGGTTGAAAATATAGTTAAAAAAAGTCAGTGCCAGACAGGCGTTCAACCTATGTTGGTTTCACAAAGTGGTGGAAACATGCCTCAGCCTGATTGGAGTTCATGGGAAATGTCACAAACTTCAAAACTTACCTCTGAAAGGCGTTGGAAGCAGTCGAAATCCTTCAAGAGGGGCGGATCCACCGATCCGTGGTGGGGCCGCCTCCAAGCAGCTGTGCAGAGCGCTTGCTCGACTAGCGGTCGTTGCGGGACCGCCGCGCTGTATGAGGTCGATTCCATAAGAACGCAATTGACGCGCTTCAATTACGATTGCTGGCAAATAGCCATGTATTTGCAAGCATGCATGGCTATTTGCCAGCAGTTGCAATTGGAGCGCATGTACTGCGGGCAGGTTCGGACAACTCGTCCAACAACACACTCTCCCTAAACGGCAGGGGGAGTCCCTGTCTAAGCCCCTGCCCGACGTTTTTTTCTACTTTTTCTTTCTCCATTGACCAACTTCTCACCTGCAACGTCATTATAGGTGGTCCTTACCCGCGAATTCGTTCCTGGATTGTTGCTTTAAAAAGATCCGAAGCCACAGAAAAATTAAACTGACATAAATTCGTTCTAAAAGTACAGAAGATTTAAACAGTATCCTGCATATTGCCGGACTGAAAGAGTGAAGCGGCCACAATGGCACCTCTTGCTGAGCAACTAGTGTTTCTAGATCACCCTCGAGGTCCATAAGGTTGGCTGCAATGACTAGATGCTATGTTCCCTCTCTTTTGCAACCGAGTGTTGTGGCAAGTTCCTTTACCATGCAGTCCAGGAATCAACATCCAGGTCGGCTTGCCAAGCCAACCAAGCCTTCCATCCCTCCGGGGTCGGTTAATTGGTACCAGACTTGTCTGGGAGGATAAAAACACTGACTTGTACATCGGCTGGCCCCCGCAAGTCATTGTATAGGCCACATCGCATTTCAAACGCCACTACGAATTCAGAGTAGAAGTAGAGTGCGTGGCCCATCCCACTAAACGCCAAAAGCTTTATACTTTTTAATCATCTGTAACAACATGCGAATAGTGACCTACACAAAATGGAGCAAAGCAAATCAAACAAACAAGAGAAAAAAACGAGACCAGGTATTGCACATCAGTTTCTCACAATAAATAAGATTTTTTTGTTTTAGACGCCAATTTCTGAAGATGGATCTTTTATGTACATTGCAACCGGACCAGCATCTGAGGGTCAACTGTCACAAGCTCTTCTGACACTGTCTCTCATCACAGCTATTTCGGCTTTGGCATTGATCATGAATAATTTTGTCTATAGATATATTCACTTGTGCAAGTAAGTAGATCCTTACACTAAGCATAGCTGCGAACCAATTTTTATCCATTTTCTGCCAGATAGGTATAGCCGCCCAAGAGCAACATATAATGAAATAATAGGGCCTTCTTGGTCCTTTTTGTCTGCCACGCGGTTAATTGTTGTTGACGTACAACACCTCAAACTTGGGTAATTAAACTTTAATACCATATTTGAAATCTTAATTACACGTACGACATGAAAAATCGATGTTCCACATAAAAAACTGTGAAAAATGAGCAAAATCTACCAAAAATAGAATCTAAACCCTTTCATCCCATGAGCGAGTCGCCCTAATCTCCCTAGATCCAAAAAAGGTGAAATAAAGGTCGAAGAAATAAAAGTCGCATCGCAAGAGAGGAAGAGAGAGTGTCGCAAAGAGGGCCTGTCGCTAGATCGCATAGGGAAGCCCCGCTCGCAAAAGGGACGCTCGCGGAAGAGAGAGATAGCAGTAGCAGAACACGACGGCTTATTCTAATCCGCGAGCATTTATACTGTGTTTCTGAGAGCTCTGAGCGTCCTCTCACAACATCACCCTTGAAGTTATGCCGATAATGCTCTTCAGCTTAGCCACAGCAGAAACATAAGAAGATAGCAAGATCTGATAGTGTGGGAGACGTAATGGAATTTATCCCTTTGCACGAACTCGCGGATTCCGCGATGTATTCTTCTGAGCAATCCTCATATACTTATTCGAAGCCGAGTTCCAGCTACCCTTCAACTCCTCTGGTATTTCACACAGTGCTTTCCAAGTAGCGGCTTGGCAATTCAGTCAGTGCTCGTTTGTGTAACCCTCGAAGTCATGATCGAATTAGTGTATTACTTTGCTAGAAAATGGAGCATTGAGGTACGAAGAAGGGTGCAAGTTAAGAGAAAGTGAAAGGAAGCGAAAAAAAATGGACTTGAGGAGCTCCTTTTCTTGTGAGGTTGGTCGCGGTATGATACAGAGACACTACGCGATGAGGAAAAGGAATACGCGAGAGAGCACGTAGTGCGATAGAGCATAGAAATCGCGTATGCTGCCATTAGTGCCCTTTTTGCGCACTTCGCTTGAGCAAAGCTTCGTTTGCCAGTTTGTCCAATCTTGCGAGGTCGTTTATGGGACATGTGGCTGAGCGCCACCATGAAGGAGGGTTGTTTCATTTCTCTCGGTTGACGAAGTTGGTGTTTCTAGAGCATCTCATCGGTATGGAGAGACATTGGTGTTGTGTCAAATTCACCTGGTTCCCAAGAGGTGTGGTGCATCAGCCCCGTGGGAGACCGCCGAATGTTCAGCTCAACATTGACCTACTACAATTTCGGCTTTAGATAACTTTTTGAAGGATTCATCGCGGTCCAGCTTGTGAAGGGATGGCTTGCTATATTCGTGAACAGTCCATTTTCCATTTTAGATTGCAATGCTTTCCTAATATTCGTGGTTTTCGTTACGTAAAATGGGTGGAAACGACACCTTAGGAATACGGTTTTGCTGCTGCATCGGGTAGCCAATGCGGTAGCCATCTGTTCAGCTTTTTTCACCTCCCCAGTTATCTTGATGAGAAACAATCTTTCTAATATACTTAATCCCGGGCGGAAGTGGTGTAGTGACAAGTGGCGCGCTCACCACGCGAGCGGTCCGGGGATCAAATCCTGGGTCGTGAGTCGAGGATAAAAACACTGACTTGTACATCGGCTGGCCCCCGCAAGTCATTGTATAGGCCACATCGCATTCAAACGCCACTACGAATGTACAAATGGAAGTAGAATGCGTGCCGCATCCCAAAAAGGGATTGATCAACGGCAAATGCTTTATCCTTTATCCTTTATACTTACTCCCAGTCCTACTGCTAACTATAGTGCAGTTGGTCCGAACCATCTTCTACGGGAACCTTTAGAAGGCCGTCGTTAACAGCGGAATCATGCTCATGACTCCCCTCACCTTCACGATGGAATTCATTGAGACCAAAATGTTGGAGCCGATGTTGTGCTGTGCTTTTATTGGTGCTTCCTTGGCCCCATCCTTCAGTGTTATTTCGACTGGTCTACGAAGCACTACCTCAGAGTTTCAGCACATCGAAGTAAACTTGCCAAAATCGCTGTCTTGACACCTTTATTTCAAATCTATAAAAACCCCGAAATAGCAAGCCATATTGAAACTCAAATACACTGAAGGAAAGAAGATACAATAGGCTTGCCAATGATATATAGGGCTTCAGGTCTCGAATGAAATATCAGTATAAAAATATTTCATGAATGCATGGCATCTCGAAACCCGCATTACTTTCCGAACAACCTAACAGAAATACCGCTATTGCTGACGTCAATCATTTTGTGTGAGCCACCTCCCGAAAGATTTCTCTGGACATCTGCTATCGGTAGCATTAAACTTAAAGGCAGGTGGTAACATAAAATGGAAATCGAATGAGAGAAAATACGCGAACTACAAAGAAAAAATAAACGATGGTGTCGGTCCTCCAAAGTGTGCCACAGATTTATAGTACAGCTATAATACTAGTGGCAATGTATGGCGCTAAGTGCTGAATCGCAAACGAGGAAATCAAAGCTCGCTACGGGGTTACGAGCAGGGTCAACCGTCACGTTCGAACATTTTCGGGATTTTTGCGACCCCCTGTTTTTGTTAATAAGAGTGCTAGACATGAATCCGTTGCGCCAGAAAGCGTCTGTGCCGCCGCAGACAGCGTCTGCATTGCGCGTCAGCCTTGGAGCGCGGCAGGTATCACCCGGGCGCTGGAAGAACGGGACGCGGCGAAGAAAAAATTTTAGAGGGGAATAACTTTCTTGGGACGTATTTTTTTGACTTGTTGAGGTAGATTTTGATTGTGCCTGAGGTGCGCTTTCAGAAAACTACAAGGATTGCCTAACTCTCCGGAAAGTACTTCTGTTAGAAGTGGAAAACCCAAAATTCTAAGAAGGCGCACCTTCAACTTTGAAGGCCCATAAAATCTTTCGTATGCGACATTTTGGAAATCTGTAAAAAGTTTCAGAAACTTCAAATATTTCTCTAACAAAACAGTATAAAAAGTTTAGTGATTGTCCCCTTTTTCAAAAAATTGTCCCGTTCGAACATTTTTCGTGCAAAAGCGAGTTTTTGGGCTTTCAGCGACCATAACTCACTTCATTTTCATTTCTGTGATGCACTTTTTTCATGGGGTGAAAGTACAGGATTTGCTCTTTCTGACAAGCACCAAACCGTTTTTCAAAGTCCATTTTTCGAGAAAATCACACCTTCGAACATTTTGTTTCCACAGGTTTTT
>MU869627.1:23336-43082 GCA_036418205.1 Ostertagia ostertagi | reverse complement strand
GAAAGCACTTTATAAAAAGGCCAAGCCAAGGCAGCAGGGACGAACTCCGGAGAATACGAAAACCACTTCCGCACACCAGAGTCCTACCCTCTTTGAAGGCTTAGTCCTGAAACTGAGTGTTCCTTGACCTTGACGCGATGTTACTTGGTGCCCCCCCCCTGAGCCACATTGCGCCGCGCAGTGAAACAACCAATATTGAGCAAAGTGCATTGTAAATATTCTGATCCCAGGATGGCTTTTCTTTTTTTACTTAATAACAATTTGGAATTCCTCTTTCATCCCATAACCACACATTGCCGACGTAAAGTGTGCCGCTTGAAGTCTACACTTGTAGAATGTTCAAACCTTTATTATTGCAATATTTATTGAAAGCTTGAACAGTGACTTTTCTCGATTTTTTGAGATATCACATCACTTTGCAACATCGATTTTGAAATGGTGTGGTCCACTTCCACCACTCCTCATTTGCACATCGAAAGAGCGTGCTCCTTTCAACAAACCGTAAGTCATAGCAGAGACTATGGTTTCTATTGGCTTTTCAATGGCGACGAGATTGAGAACCTCCCTTGCTCTGATCTTGTGTCGGTACCGGGGAACAAGTCTCTTTTGCCTTGGTTCTGTTACAACATCCCTGGTCACTATCCTGAAAGTAGATGATGACCACGATGAAACCGAGGCTAATGCTTGCAAGCACGTCCAGTTCATCAACTCATTTCTTTAAGATATTCCACACATTCAGGTAACATCAGGCACATGTCTTTGCATGTACATTTGCAAATTATGGCAACCATGACATAGTTACGATGTATATGTTAGTTTGTCTGATCATCCGTCCGCAAAATGAAGGAGTGATCAGGCAGCTGAAGTAATAAACAGGCCGTTAACTAATCTGTGTAGATTGCAGGGCTTGCTCATCCCGTCATTTCACAAGTTGCTGCAGTGGTAGCTGGAGAGCAATGGAGGGGGAAGGGAGGAAGAGGAACGAAAAGCTCACGCAGGGAAGGGAGGTTCTGGCCGGAGGACCATGTGGTACCATAAAGATACGAGATGCTAACTAGGCGTATAAAGAGGTAGGGGAGGGTTGGATGGCTCACACAAACTTGAAGAATGCCTGACCCTCAAAGGCACGCACGGGGACCAGGTGAGCTCACCCGCAAGCGGGGACGACGTCGTGCACCATTTGCGGGTTGAAAGTGCGCAATACGCGCTGAAAGCTCACTCCACCCGCAATCCTCGTTACCAGGGAGGCCGTCCAGAGTGTGCCAAGCTTTTTCAAAACGGTTTCTTGCATGACATAGGGGCACGTGCGGGAATTCACAGAACCGTGATTCGTTTTCCTAAACGACCCTGAATACCTAAAAAAAAGGGTGATTAAGGGGTTAGTGGTTCGATTCCTTGCGGTGACAAACTTCTGCATTTCCATTTGACGTTTCAGATTTTGCGCAAAAATACGTCAGTGCCAAGGCTGGACGCCACGTTCGTAATTGAACCATCAACATCAACCTTACCAATAGCCCCTAAACAAAAAACTGGTGATGCACCGAAGTTTCGGAGAGGATAGTATTTTACGGCTGTCGAAAAACGTGTCTCCGAACGGCCTAGAGGAGCCCGTCCGAGCTCCTAAGCGTCGGGGACACACGACGAGTTTGCCTCTACAGGTGGTCCAATTTTTCGAAGTCGAGCCAAAATCTCGATTTTCCCCAAAACTCCGGTGTTGGCTTAAGATCAGCTCCCTGATCACGAAGATGGTATTCTTCTTTGACGCCAGCTCAGTTTGGCATTTTTCGCCCAGTTGTCGAAGAAAACTCATCTTAGTGGGGTTATTTGTGACCCTCATCATGAATATGGGGTCTAACTTAGAGCATTGGATCCCTGCACTCAGGCTGAAGTGTAAACCAAAAACCAACCACACGCCGCAAGGACTAGAACCAACATCCCTTACCGCACCGACCCAACCAGAAGTCCATCGCGAGCTTGGACAAACGCACCATTTTACCCGAATTTCGCCTTGTTTTCGATGTACGGGTAGCGGGAACCCTATGATAATGATTAATATGTGCAACCGTTCAATACATTAGCCAACGCTGTGGTCGATATGCGCCACAATGAAGCAGTAAAAACCATAGTTCCCAAAGTAATTTTTCTTCGACCCTTTTCCGGTATTCAGGAAGCCATTTGACAAAAATAAATCATAGTTCTGTGGTTCCTGCATGTGCCCCTACACACGCAAAAAACCGTTTCGAAAAAGCTCGGGCACCTCTGAACGACCTCGCTGGTTAATCCGCAAGCCTGCCTTACGCCATCGCCGCCGCATTGGTGCTGCGTGTAGAGCACGGCCGTAGCTGCTGCAGTGTTGGATTGCGGAGTCAATGCGAGGCGATCCTACTCGCCGGTGTAAAGTGTCGTCTAGACCTCAAAAAAAAAGCAAGGAGTTTTAGTTTTGCATTTTTTGGCATAAGAAGAAGGAATTTTGAGAAGAGAAAGCGGGATTACCATTCGCCGCCAAACTTCCGTGCAGAGTCAACCCTGCGTTGCGCAGTTCGCAACGGCACGTTGAGAGATCCTCAACGCACGCTGTATGGGCGGAGACACAGACGGCTCGAGCATGCGAGTGTGAATGTTCGCGCGAGAGAACGTGTCTAATCGGGCGAAACTGCGCAACGTGGCCGTTGAGAACTGCGCAACGCAGGGTTGACTCTGCTTCCGTGTCCGTGTGATTTGTGGTCTAGAGTCAATAAGTGACGGTAGGGCCTATAGCTATCCGTTCGTGGAAACTCGTCCGAAGGAATCCCTTCCTTCTCCTATACCAAGGTGGAATGCGGCTGGATGAAAGGTGTGTGTGATTTGTTTGGGCGTAACCGAGCATTTCTCCTAATTTCCTTTTTTAGATCGCTGCCTTCCCTCAACTTCATAAGTGATGCCCCTAGCCGATCATTCCATCCCGGAGCTCGCCTTTGAACAGCAAATGCTTTTTTCACAATCTTACATGCACCCAACTGGAAATGCAATCATGGAATTTTTCTTTGAAGATCGTATCCTATTTAGCTTGAAATTCAAGAATTATTTGTACTGCAAAGGGATTACCAAGATTTTAATGGGATTGTACAGTACTTAAAGCCCTGGTGTGTACAATAGCAGTTGTGACGTCAACCACGAATAAGAAATAAATAATATAAAAAAAAAGGGCGGAAGTGGTGTAGTGACAAGTGGCGCGCTTACCACGCGAGCGGTCCGGGGATCAAATCCTGGGTCGTGAGTCGCCCGGGCCAACCAAGCCTTCCATCCCTCCGGGGTCGGTTAATTGGTACCAGACTTGTCTGGGAGGATAAAAACACTGACTTGAACATCGGCTGGCCCCGCAAGTCATTGTATAGGCCACATCGCATTCAAACGCCACTACGAATGTACAAATGGAAGTAGAATGCGTGCCGCATCCCAAAAAGGGATTGATCAACGGCAAATGCTTTATCCTTTATCCTTTATAAACCTTACCTTTTCGTTCTGATTCTTCGTTTCACTGAAGGCACTTCTTGTTTCGCTGAAGGCACTTCTTTTAAAACTTGTCGCACTGGAGCAGCGCTTGTTGTGTCTTCTGTTGGTGTTATACTCGCTTCACTCAAAAACATTGTTTTACCGTACCGTACTATATATACCAAGAAGAACATAGTGAAATCAAATTGACATTGGGATCTTCATCTACATATAACTGCATGTATTTGGGTAGAAAGCAGTTAGACTGAAATTACTGCAGCCTCATACACTGCCTGTCAACCTCTTGTATCACCCTCTGATTTTCAGTTTTCTTACTGGCGTAAAACAAATTTTCATAAATCGGTTACAGCAACCATTGCTTTCTGGCGCGTTCTGGAAACTAGAGTGGAGGAGACATTTGATTTTGACTGAAGCGAAAAATTCATTTGCTGTGTGTTTTGAAAGAAAATGGACCGTGTCGATTGCTAATGTCATCCGGATGTTTCTTCGGACTTTCTCTTTTCTATAACGCTATTCAGCTTCGGTGTGCATGAAATGTAAAGAATTTGCAATATGAAGAAATTCTCCACTTATACAATACACATGAATGGTTGACCATTTATGACTAACACTTGGGATGGTAAGAAAGTCCTGAGCCGATTTTTTCGAAAGCTCCAGAACTTTCGCTTATTGATCGATACCTAGAATCTGCTACGTGATAGACTATCGCTGTCGATCATACTTCTCCGCAGTAGGTATATATAGCCGGGTTGCCTTCTTTAACTTTAATCATGATGTCGATTCCACAAGAGCACTTTCGAGCGATCATCTTCAATGAATGGCGCTGCGGCACAGGAGCAGTGTGGAACCGTCAACATTATCAGCATCGCACTGGGAAGGGACACCACTTCCATCATCGGTGCCAAGCTCTGGTTCGCTAGGCTTCTGAAGGAGGAGACACGGCTTTTCGAATCGCCACAGGAAAGTGCCGACTCGATGATCCCATGTCTTGACCGATAGCACGCGGTTCAGGCGGGTACCCATTTGTCAGTTTCTCCTTCTTTGTCCGCACCGAAAGGAGTTTTTGGAAGGCATGATTACGAGAGATGAGAGTTGGGTCTCTACGATTCTAACAAGCACAGTGCCGTGTGGCTCCCTCGAAGGAGAGGCCTGCCGACACAAGCAAAATCGGACCTTCACCCCAAAAACTGTCTTCTTTGCTACCTCTGGGATTCGTGAGGAATGCTGTATTATGAGATGCTCCCGCAAAGACATACCGCTACCGGCAGCATTTACGCCAGTCAGCTCCAGAAACTAGCGGACGCTGTTCAAGAAAAACGACCGAGACGAACTTCTGTCCACCTACTCCACGATGACGCCAGGCCCCACATAGCTAAAGAGACCCGTGCAAAATTGGAAGAGCTGATCTGGGACGCGGTTCCCCACCCACCCTATTCCCCTGACATTGCCCTCTCTGATTATCACTTATTTCATTCCCCTCAAGGCATTCCTAGCGAAGAAAAAATTCACCAAAGTTGAAGACGTTGAAAGAGCGGTCAGCGATTTCTTTGACTCTCAGTCTGCTCAGTTCTGGGAGAAGGGGTCGCTGACCTGCCCATTAGGTGGGACTCTGTAGTGAGTAACAATGGTGATTATATTGTTTAGTAGATTCCATTGTACGCGGAATAAAAAAGCAAAGAACAAAAAAGTGTCAAACGGCTCAGGACTTTTTTACCACCCTAATAATTCAGAATATTTGACCTTCATCATTGGGCTCTTACAAATCCGTGCAAATCTGAGCAGCTAGTTCGAGAATTAGCGAGTTAGGTTGCTGGCAAAGATTTATTCAAGAAAACGAATGCTCACCTCAGCCACACAAGAAAGAGGAGAATGACAGCTATAAGCTTCAACATCTTCCACAAAACCTTGACCCTAAGTGCTGGTCTGTTTTCTCTTCGTGCATTTATATCGGCTCTTACGTCGATAGAATTTTGATGGCAAACTGATTGCTGGCCACGATGATTGCAGGAAAATTTACATTGATGCGAACGTGAACACCTCCTCTCTCCACTTTCCTCGAATTGGTCTTGGGATCTGCTTAGTTGGTACTAATATATGTATTTGTGACTTACCTTGTTGCTCTCCTATTGCATCAACGCCCATTCTGGTTGGGGAAGGCTCCTGTCGAGGTGGATCCATATTGAAGAATCTCATGACGAACTCAGTTAAGATGGTTCCAATAATTTCTCTACAAGAATTGAAAGACTACGTTTTGTAAATATAGTGCGTTTCATAATTATAAGGTCACCCTAAATTATTGCATTTCCGGAAACCAGCAGCCAACTGGTGATTTTTCCACTATCACCAAATGATTCCCCACTACGAATAACCCCTGTATCGCAATTTTGGAGAGCAGCTTTTCTTCGAACTTTTTTGTAATTATTTTTCGATTTTTGCACCGTTTCATAATATAAGGTCACCCTGAGAAAAGAACAATTACCTAAGATTAATGACAGATAAAAAGACATAATAATGTATGGTTCCTCCTTTATCAAGGGCAACACCGAATAGTCTCCGTGGCCTACCGGAATTGAGATTCCAAGGCAGATGACCATCGATTCACTTCCGTGTTCAAGGGTTGCTTGTTACAGCTCTTTTGAATTCCTAACTGGCGTTTATCCGCATGACTCTTCACGAAGAAGATAACCCTGAGATATTCTACTAAAACAGAAATAAAACTTTAGAGTTATCTGTTTGGTTCCATCTGAGTTTCGAGAGAAATGCTGCTTCTGGTTGAATGACCTACATGGGTACCTGTACTGTTCTGTATGACCTACGTAGGCTAGCCGACTTCATCAGCTCAAGGAAGAGGTCAAATGTCCTCGCAAGGCTCTATGCTAATCTTTGGAGTCCATTATGCAGTTCGTGGGAAGCGAAATTTTGACACAACATCATTGCAAAAAGCACCCACATTTTTTCACATCCCATTAACTAAAATTGCGAGCGTTGAGAAAAATCGGCCACCTTCGCAAGTCACTGCAGAGGTGTCTATCCCCAGGATGTCCATTTAAACCAGCTCTGCCTGGAAAATACCAATATTACTGGAATTATCTTGCCGTGGGGTGCGATTGCGGCGCAGGCTCAACCTTGGTCAATCTCTCTCCTAGGTTACTTTGCGGGTTGAAGTTGTGCCTCCTCGTAATGAACGAGCCTCGGCCCTCGCTGGCTTTTCCTTTTCACCGCTCTCCACTTCATATTTTAAAGGAAGCGATCACGCTGGCTTCCACGCTGGATTTGCTACCCTCGCGTTATCAATCGATAAGGTGTGAGGCAGTAATTGTTGGACGAGTGTAAGCCCATGGAAGATATGATACGATGAGATAAGAAGGTGCGGCTGCTTGATAAGAGGTGCACTCCAGAATGAAAACGGGACGATAACGATAACGGTATCATATCTAGCACGCTCTTATCGCACCCCTTTCCACATCGATAAGTCTTGGTTTTTGCTGAACGGAAGTGGATTTCGGCGCCTTATCACTCCGTTGATAACTGCCACTGAAACTTCACGTGTTCTAACATTGGGCAGGACCCCTATCCACTCCAGTACACAGCTTTCCTTATCGTCCCTATGAGAATTATCGTGACCACTTCCTTCAAGATGAAAACAATAAATTACGCGGCTGTCTCGGCTATCCGATTCTGATACGTGCCTTGACGTAGGCTTCACTTTCTTTCTCTACCACACGGCATGGCATGTACGACATCGAATCAACGTGTTTACCATAACCCGTTTTCTTTTCATGTGTAATAAGAATCGAACGTTTTCATGAGTTTACCTTTCCTTGTGAAACGATAGAGTTAATCTTAAAAAATCCTAGTTGGGATTTAGAACGCTTTGAAGAGCACTGTCTAGTTTTTTTCTGCATAGGTAGTTTACTGATTATCGCCAAGCTTTCTCAAAGCGTTCCCAAAGTTTGGCACAGCAAAATCTTTTTCTTGACCTATATATATTACAGAAACGCAGTATATCTACTTCGCGCCATATATATTACGACCGTTTCATTGAATTTAAAAGAATCGCTCACTAAAAATCTTGCCTAATTCCTCAACAGAAGATGATACCATAGCCTACTTTCTTCGTGAGGATAGAAAAATTTCATTTCTGAAAGGGAAATCTCTCTCAAAAGTAGTGGTTAGGTATTTTGTATCAAATAGTCTGTGGAAAATTCCGATTATTGACTTCATTTTCCAGCATTTATCCTTACTTTCGGCAGGTGTTATTGAAACACGACACATCCACATTATATCGTCCAGTTTTTGACCACGGAGTATCAGGTTTACCTTCATTCAGGTAGGTACACACATAAATACTATATTTATATACAATGCGAGTAAAAGCATATCCCACAGCGGATACATTTCCCTGTAAATTTCTAATTATTATTAAAAGCTTACAATTCGACGGAAGAGTCAAATGCATAATAATTGATTTGATCAGGTACAATAGGTACAATTCTTTGCTGGAGCTACCCTGAAGTAGCAAAAACCTAGCATGGACTGAGCTTGGCCGAATACATAAATGTACTATCTAATTTATTTAGGTTTGTTCAAAATGCACATGTTTTCCTCCGAAATTTTCAGCTTTTTTGTTGCTGCGACCTTGATAGCTCCTACTTTTGGGCTTCGATAATGTTTTAGTCAGGTGACTGCTCTATTACTAAGGCAACGGATATGCTAGCAACAGAACTCCAACTCTTGTCAGCAATTCATTGGCCTTCTAAAGATTCACCGACTTTAACCACTGCTACCACAATGTGGTTGCGAGGGTAGGTGGCAAACGGGATTCCTAGAACATCATTAATCGATGTGATGTCGAAAAATCTCGAAGAAGTTCGTTGGACAGTACACATAGTAGGCATCTACCACTAAATGGAAAGACGGAGAAGTAGTGTATTTGTGAAAAGGTCCGACTCCAACGAGTGGTAATTTCTCATTCCGAGGATTCTCTATTTCTCTAGCCTACAGTCTGACGGAATCAATCAAATTGGTGTGTATCCACTTTTTCGCGAGTTTTGCTCTCAATTTCTATTCTACCTTTCTCTTGGTTTCTCTTCTTTGATCCGTATTCAGTCTTTTCCGCATCTCTTCCAATTTTCCTTATAAACAACAATATAAACGGTACAAGAGCGAAAATGTTTCTTACGTAGAAATCGAGGACATTCCGACAGAGCAGACCAAAATGTCTTCCTACCGTAAGATGGAGATTGAATTTTAATAGTTGCTCATGTGCTGAATACATTTAGGCCATTCTCCATGTATACACTGATATGACTGAGAAAGGAATTAGCAAATATTGCTGCGTGGCCCATGGTATGAAGACAAAATATATTTTGATGACCGCTCATGTGCTGAATAAATATCGGCCATCTTGCCTTTGTCCACAATACGAATAGGAAAAGGTTGGGAGAATGAGGCTAATCTCAAGCTGAAAGCAGAAGCAGCACATGGATAAATTCCATCCTGGAAGTTCCTCCATTGAGAACGCCTTCAATCTACAAAAGATAACAAGGACGAAAGAAATTTTGTATCAGCCGCGAAGGCCCAATTTTGAGCACAGCAAAATGGCCAAATAAAGGGGGCTCAGTGGATTTCGTTGTAAAGCCGTCGAAGCGTTATCAGTGTAAGGCCATCATAAAATGCTGATACTGCAAAACTTACAAGCTCCTTAGTTTGGTTTGCAGTTGGTTTATGCCATTGAGTGTTTTATCATTTTACCTTGTAAACGGACGGACAGATCATCACAGAAAGACATGAGGCATGGCATTACCAAGGACACTAACATAAGAGGTAGCCCATTCAAAGTGGTGAACCGTATTTCGTATTTCTCTTGTTCAAAAAATCGTTCTAATAGGGAGCACGTTCAATCAAACTGTGCAATCATTTCTCACGAAATTTCCGTTATTTTTGGCAAGTTGACGATATGGCTACGATAACGCGATTGCAATTCTAAAGTGATTAATTCATTAGATCATTTTCTTAAAAGATGATGTCATGCCCCAGCCAGGAAGGGCTGCCTCGATCCGAAGAAATGGTCATAAGAATGCGCTATGTCCGATAACCTGAGCGCATTTGTAAACCTCCGAGCCGACCGCCAGATGGAGGAATTCGTGCGGTTGCCATTTTCCTTTCGTTTGTACCTTTTCCTTGTAAAGTTTCAGAACAACTCAACGGCCCTACTTTCAGAACTGCTTGATCCACTTCCAGTTTGGTTGAAGGCTCTTCCTCGTCATAGCGCGTCCAGTCATGAACATGAAATTTTTGGATGGCTGAGGCGTATTTTGCCACCGACGTGCGAGCAGTTAAACCGTTATCTACAGGTAAGATGGGACGAATCACCGTGTTTTTTTTACAAATAATGCCATAGCGGCTAATTTCTTCAAAAAAGGTATTTGATTCTGGCGCTTCCAACAACCGAATGGGTGGATTAGAACTAAGAGTGAAAACCAAAGGCGGCGCAAAATCGGAAATTGTTTTGTTTTCATCGAAAGAGAAGGCCAATAGATATTTCTAGGTTCAGCGCTCAGAGGCCTAAACAAAAATATCGAAACCTGGCGAATGCCAAGTAGCAATAATAAATGCGGTAGCAGAGTGCACAGTTGCTGTTAGACGGTGTGCCCACAATATCACTTGTTCTCACATCTTTAGCTAAAGTAGTTTGAATCATCATATCTGACGTCGTCGTATCTGACTTTGTGCAGTGTACAGCTGCCAGCCGATTTTAATTTTATTTCGGGGGGAACTCCAGAGAACTCCAGCGGTCTTCGCCCACTTAATCGCTAGGTTGATCCGCATACTGCCTGCCCACGAATCGCCACTTATGCTTTTCTCGCAGCCGTTCACGATATGTACCTTATTCAGAGCCATACGTTCAGTGAGAGCCCATCATCTGTCAGCTCTTCCTATCGTTTCTGCACTTTTTTGAACATCTTCGTTACCATCTTCAACTAGAGCAAGGGAGCGGGCATAATATAATACATCTCCTACAGTCGGTTATTATCAGTCCACAATGACGTCTTGTGTTAACAGGGAGGAGAACGAGCTTAGAGTTGATCCTTATCGTACCCCCACCCTTATGTTTAACTCTTTTCTCAGGCAGTGCGGATGATGTATTGGTGTTTGGTCCTATCACACATATCCTTCAGCAGAGAAAGCGGGTGATGTTCCAGATGTTCCACGTATCCTTCTTAATGACCATTCGACCGCCACCGGTATCATTCCGAGGGTCAAGTCATCTTAAGCCACCTACTGTCAGCCAGATTTGCGGTGGTCTATCAAACGCTCTTGCTATGTTAAGGTGAGCCCTGTGAGTGTTTGTGCAATAGTTCGATCTCTACATGCCTCTCGTCTATGTGTAATCGTTCTACAATAAATCTGAATTATTGAAATCGCAACTATCTTCGAACTTCCAAATCACGGCGAAGGCGACAGGGCTAAATGAAGGCCATGAAACGATCTGGCACTTTGGTTTTAGCAAAGGAATCATCCGAACTAGTACTCATGAGGCCAAGATTATGGAAAGTTGAACATGGAATCTGTTATATAATACTTGACAGTCGCAGATTCTCCTACATACTTTTGTCATTTCACTATTATTGTTGTTATCCTACTTTTACAATATTGTAGTTTTTATACTTCCGAAATTCTTTCAATGCGGTTGCCAATAAAACTTTTCGTATCGTCTACATTCCTGTAATAGAACAGAGCGAAGTGCGAGGAATACACAGAGCAACACGTGAATAAAACATCTTCTAAAGAGCATGCCCTACAAGTGACCGAAGGAAACCTGCATTCGTCTTGATTCCGTTTGAGGACGAGGGAATATTATCAAATACATACAATAACTAGCTTATACTAAACCAGTTTAGCTCCGCACGCAACCGCGCGCATCACATGGAGGGCTTAGTGAAACTGGACAACTTGCAGAATATTAGGTCACGTGGCTGAGAAACTAAGTAAGATGTTTGGAAGATGTGTCACATGAATTTCAAAGGTTGTCCAATTTTCGCTGAAGATTGTCGCGTAATGCGCGCAGTAGCATGCGGAATGAAAATGGTACTTATCATGACTTCGTAAACATTTAGCATTGATATCGAGCTCGGATGATTTAGCGGTTTATAGAATTTCCACAATTGAAGAATCGGTGTGTAAGTGAAATATAACCAATCAATCAGCATCTAACCGAGCTATGATGGAAATTGGAAATATGATGGAAATTCGCTATTGGTCCAAGTCCAGATAGTTGAGCAGCTCAACTTTCTTTGCTTCTTTAGATGAAAGGATAGGAATGGAACATATTCACGTGCTAGGGACCTGGTTTAGTTCAACTGAGTGCACGCTCAATTGTCGCTACTTTTATCAGTACAGTTGCCGCTCATACCACTTTCTGTCACCTACATTCAACCTCGCCACCTTGATCGCTTGCCAGTGATAATTATAACAAAGTTGGAGAGACCTGCATTCAGACGCTCATATCATTCCTGTCATTTGTTATCAGTTCATACTGCAATCGGTGTCCCCATCCCACCCTCCAGGCAACGTGCAGGAGCTCGTGATTTATTGTCAACACGAAGGCTACAACGAAATTAGCGGTACTCAAAATCCTAACTTCCTTATCAACCGTTATCGCTTGTTATCACTTCTGATCATCCACTATCCGTGTTCCCGTCCCATCCCCTATACCACATGTGAGAGCCAAGGTTCCAATGTAACCGCGAGGGCCGCAACGAAACTGGTGGTATCCACACTTTGACGCCCCTTATCAGTTCTTATCAGTTGCTACCACATTCGTTCACTCAACTTCTTGGTCCCCGCCTCACCCCACATATCATACATGAGTGCAAAACTCCACCGTCAACGCGAACGGCGTAACGAAATTGGTGACATCATTTCGACGTCCGTTATCAGCTCCTATCAGTAGTTATCACTTCCCGCCACCCATCATCAGTGTTCACCTCCAGCCCCCTATATATCCTAGAAGTTTGAGCGCTCTGGGTCCAAAGGGAGTGAAGTTATGAATTTCCGGTCAGACACACACACAACCGCTTAGCCGATTATATATAGTAGGATTATTTTCGGAAAATATCCTCACTGAAACGAGGCGAAAGGGAAAACTAAAAGCTTCTGGACGTCCTTTCATCTTAGCGACCATACAATAATTTGACCTCAGATCCGGCCAGTCTACCACTGGCCTGAACTTCGCTATGATGACATTCTTCGCCGACGCTTCCGTTTTGGAATCCTCCTATGGAGGGACAAGAGAAGTGAGGTGATTGATTGTGGTACTGGTTAGCCTTCCGAATTCTGAGGCCTTCCTTATGAACTTCAGGAATGTTTTTACTCCGTCAACTAATCTTTGAAAAATTCCCAATAAAGAAGCCGTATTGATTGTACTCTGCAAGGAAGATCCATTCGGTGCAGCCAGAAGTCAGTTTTCGGGAAAGATGGGAGAGAAATATTGACATTATAAAATTTTCCAAGAAATTTGAAGATTTGGAAGTGTCACTGCTGTTATGGCCAACAAAGATGATGAAGCAAGGTGAATAATTTTGGAGGTCATTGTGTTTCCTGATTCTTTACAGTGTGAGATCTTCCTGCTCAAACAAAATTGTTGCTCACCATGTTTACATGTTTTTCTTTAGGGTACTCCAGTTCCTTTGGAAATTAGCACATCGTCCCGGAGTTATTAAAGATAGACAAGGGGACTGAAGAATCAGGCGATAGCGGATGCGTCACGCAAAAGATCTCCAATAATCGCGGCGGTAACTTGAATGCGGTTGGGCCTAGACAGTGACTTGCGGGACTTATGCACAAGCCAGTGTTTCATCCTCCCAGAAAAGTCTCACCAATTCGACTCCGGAGAGATAGAAGATAGAAGTCTTAGTTGGACCAGACGACACACGACGCGGGACTTGACCCAGGACCTCACGTGTGATGAGCAGCGCCACATGCCACTACACGTTTTTCTTTAAGATGTATAATAATAATAAAAAGTAGTCAAGTTGTTACGACAAACCGCTTGGTCGAAGACTACCGGACTTTTTAGAGATGAAAGAGTAGATGTAGGATTACCCATGCTAAGAATAGAACTACCAAAAGGGGTTGTGTGAAGGCTCACTGTGTGGTCGAGTCAAACCTTCTTCTCAACGATGGTGTTACCCTAGTTCCAAAAAGGAAAGCGAGGCGGCCTTCAGTAAACTAGCAATTTTGTGCTCTTCAACTTCTAAACTTCTTAAGTATTCAGCTCCTCACGTTTATCATTTACTAACAAAATTACAAGTTGCAAGCATTTCTGCAACAGATCCATGATTGGAGGTACAGTCAGACGTTAAGATTGATTGATCGAGGCAGTGGGCTGGACAAAACCGAGTCTTATCGCCGACCCTGCAGTGTGGAAATAAAGAAGTGCATGCCCGCTCAAGACGAATACAAATATCTATTCTAATGCTTTGAAAAATCATTATATAGTCCAGATAGTCCCAAAGCATCCCGACTGCACTAACTACAGCCTTGAAATTGTTTTCCATCAATGTTAATGGTTTATCAGCTGTTCTGCTAGCTTGGAAAGCTGGATTACTCTGTTAGTCGTATCATGTGATAAGCATGATGCATAATGCCTCCCATTCGTTTTGGGTAGAATGATCTTGCATTTGAGCACCCTCGATCTCACTCGTTTCAATTACCCTTCTGTAGACCTATGTAACACCTTAGATTCACGTACACCAACGCGCGAGTCGCGTGTGTGTGGTTTTTGTAGTATAATGCCCAAAAACCTGTGATCAGAGTAAGCTTTTTCTGGATTTCGTAGCGCTTTCTGATGGTCACTTACACGCGATGAGAGCGCTTTTTAACTATTCTACGTATCTTTTATGGTTACCATTCCTATCGCAGGAACCCTCCATTTAAGCTGACACATTCAGCTACCACAGTTCGTTTCAAGCTCGCATAAATGTTCCATTAACTCGTGCACGAAATTACTACCTTCAGATCTGTGTTGACGTTGTTTAGGGTGACAGATGAATTTTAGCGCATGGTCTGCCCACAATATTCAGAAGGAGAACGCCACTTGTTCTTCATGAGCTTGTTTCTACACACTAAACCCAAAAACGCACTAGTGATAAAAATGTTTGTAATGGCCTCCTCCACTAGCAGTACAGCAATTGAGTCCCCTCTCGATCAACATCGTTGAGGGCCGCGATTAGTTGATTCCAGATATCTTCCATGCCCTTGCCAAGAGACTTGGAAGAAATCCATTCTGCAGCGCTACCTAAAGTAGACTTGTGGCTCCAAAATGCTCCCGATCGTAGAAGCACCGTGAAGACAGGAGAGTTTCATGGCCAGATGTCCGTTGACCAAAAAAGACCCAAAAATGGGGTCGCAGTTTTTCGACGCAGATTTTTGGTATTCATCGGTCCCTTCATCCCACAGTTTATCTGAGAGGTGACTTCACTAATTATTGTGGAAGCGAAGCGAAATTACGTAGGTACACAGCTCTCTTCACAGTTAGGTGGGAGTTCCTGCAAGATTCTTTATTGAGTTGTTCACTTCGACCCATCCCTGCAATCACTTTTTTTGTTAATTTCTGCGTATATGTGAAACGTGGTCTGCCTGGCACTTGTATATGTGCAATAGTGAAATTTCTCATTAGTGTTGGGACAGGCACAAAACTGTGCGTGCCGTAATTGGCAGTCGACGATCACCAGCAGGTAGGTCGTGATGAAGTGATGATAGTGAATGATAGTTGAGAAACAAAATCAATATAAAAAATGAATAAAAATCTTCACTGGTGCAAGCGATTGGAGAAAGATTATTTATTTGAAAAACTCCGGACGCCTCTAGATTCCACATTGTCTCTAAGTTTGGACTTACGATTGCTGACTCATCTGATGGACTTCGGAGTGTGCGCATTCATTGGTCACCCTCAGATTATTCATGTTTGAAGTGTTTGCGCTCTAAACATGGGTGTGAATATTTTAGATTGTGTGTTCGTCATCTATTTTGCAGCAAAACCAGCGAAAAAACAACCGTGACGATCATTTTTATCCCAGAGGAGTGAATAAGCAATTGGGACACGTCCAAAAATGTAAGTCGCTATACTTTCGTTTCGAAGCTTTCCAGAAATCTCTCCAATAAAGATTGTCTCACCAATTTAGTAGGAAAGGATGTTGTCAAGGAATAGGATATAAGGCCTTTGGCATTGGTCAATCTTGGTCCAGATGTGATTTGCATCCTCCCTCACTTGGGTACACATACCACCACACAAAACCATATTTGACCTAGGCTACCTTTTTGGACCAGGCGTTGAGCCGCGCATATTTCAACTCCCCAAGAAAAAGACAAATAAAGTAACAAACATTTATTAAGTACCTCTCGTTTAAGAAGTTCTGAAACGCGTCGAGTGCAGACCACACACCACAAGTGACGACGGCCTTCACAAAATGTAAATGTTTTCTGCCAATGAAATGATTAGCCTTGTATTCTATCAGTTGTCACTAATTACAACTATCATTTACCAAAATCAGCTATCACTATGAACCACTACTAACCAGATTTACTTGGAGGCCGTCGTCACTTGTGGTGTGTGGTCTGCACTCGACGCACTTCTGGCTTTCAAAAACAGAGTGTAGCTGCAGACTTCACAAATGAACAAGAGCTGAAATGCTAAAATGCGGTTCATCTTCGAGAGTTATTCCAAGCTCTTTAAACGTTATTTTTACTCAATTATTCTCAACATCTTTTTATTTATTTGATACAAAGCTTCATTCGCGATTGGAAACTTTTACTTGAAAAGCCTCATTAATTATCAAAAATGGAATCGATTGGAAATACTACATTGAATAATGAACATTTCAATACTGAGCCACATCACAAGGTAACTAGTGTACATACAGAATAAGTTCTCTAAACGTAACAAAATTGTCGATCTCGAAGAATAGAGGGGAGCTAGTGGAAGCTTAATCCAAGAAATAGGAGAAGGACGGGAGGACGCTCCTCTAACTGTGCATTGTACCCTCCACATTCTACTCTCCTGAGCGTTATTTTCTGATTGTCATTCGAGTGCTTCAAACAGTCCCTTGCTCACAAAACTTGTTGGTTATTATAAAGTAGGAACCGCTGTGAACCAGGTTTTTATTCCACTTCTCTTTCTGGAAGATGAAAGTGACCGATTCGTTACCAAAGATGAACAGGTTGAATGAAACAACGCCTAAGTGGACATGTAAAAAAAGTTTGGTGTCCCAGATTTTCTGCGCCGACCCAATGCGCAGACATAGAAGCAACTTCTTTCTCTGCGAAAATACCGCAGGTGTAAAAGATTGCATAACATTGTAGCGTTGGTCAGAGATGAAAAGCTCTTCTCATCTCTGACCAACGCTACAAGGTTATGCAATAGCACAACAGGATAGCAGAGATGAGAAGCTCTTCTTCTTGTCCAGAGTTCATTGACAACGTATAGGACATAAGCCCTTCTTCAGGTCAGCGGAATTTTAAAAGAGCATAGGACAACACTACATGTTTAAGCAACAGCACTAATAACAAAAACTGCAGTAACCTACAGGATACCACATAACTTTGAACATTAGCAAGAATGGTAAGCAAAAGTCCTATGAGTATGCGCCCGAAAAAAAAACTAATGAAGACTTTATCACGTTTCCTTTCACAGTGCACGCATTAAAACCCGATTCATTGCCATCTTCCTCCTTGTTGGCTATAGCTGGCTTCTGTTGACTTACTTCTAGCGCTTCCCTCGATACCTTTCGACTGGATTCGCCGCTTTTCTATGGAGGATGGAGACGAAAAGTTTGGACAGTCTCTCCTGCGAACGCCGGAGGGTGCGATGTCTGGAGAATGGATTTTCTAGGCAGTTCTGTGGACTATATAAAGCTCTTCGGTGTTCTCCATCCTCTTGTGTAGTAGCCTTGATGTTCTCCATATGTTGTACAGTTTACTCTTTCACCCCGATTCTTGTATAAACACGAAAATGTTAGAGGGCGCAGTAAAGTTGGGGGTGGACGAAAGAACAGGCTTGTTGAGGCCGTGATCGCTATACGACACGGTTAACATCGCGTACGAGTTGCTAATAAAAGGTAACACCTAGTGGAACGCCGCAAGGTGATCGGCATGATTTCAAGCGTCAAAGGGTGTGTCGTCTACATTCGTTTCTCCGCAGAATTTCCATCATCTTCCGTCTCCATGTCTTCGAGATTCGTGGAGGTCAGCTATAGGATGTAGGGATCATGTTTCAGACCGCATTCAGCTTTATGTGGGCAGGATGACAGCCACTGCATGGATAAGTATGTTCTTAGATGCCGGTTTCTTAACCGAACTTGATCTCAGTGTTTATAAATGGAGGAAAGCCATCTGAATGCGGGCGTTCAGCTATCATCTTGATCGACTCTCACTTTCCTGTTCAACTTTCCAAATGTTTGTCGTAATGCTCTCCGAGAACTCCGCAACGATGAAAATGTCGATATATCGTCCAAAGTATAGCACTCTTGACGGTAAGGTCGATCTCTCGAGGCTATCCGTAAAAACGATGGCAAGCAAAGTAGCCGACCTGCTACCCATACAAGCCCACGTGTCTGCTTGTGATAGATATTTCTGAATCGGAATATGTTCACATTCACCTGGCAGCAGCTCTTCAATTTCGTCAACACTAAGACCAAAAGGCCAAAAGCTCTGATGATGGACCTCTGATGATAACCGTGACCTCAGCTTGTTGTAGCCTTGACTTGGGGCACTATGTCGGAGCAGAGACGTTATCAAAGGTTTTTGTTAGTCACGAACACGACAACCAGACGAAATTTTATCCTAAATCACTACGAAAAAAAAACAATTACCTAATTTTAAACGAGTGGAGCACTTGGGATTGGTGAGCCAATTACAGTGTGGCAAATGTTTTAGTGTGTTAGGTCGCAGTAGTCATGAGTGCTGTTCCGGCGACAAAGCGCAGGTGAGAGCATCAAGTTAGGAAGGTGAAGGGCCGAGACCACGTAGTCTGTAGACCGGCGCGAGCCTTTGGGTTTGTCCCTGACGGAAGAGAGTTTATAATACTGTACCGCTTCGAATCGTCGTCACAGGACCAGTCGAAAAATAACGGTCTCAAGGCGCGGAAATGAAGCCATGGGCCGTGTAACATTACCCTAGTAATTTTACATAGCCCATGGATTTATCTCCGGTCGGTGACAATCCTCAACCTTGGGGATACATCCCTGGCCCTGACGAATCAGGCGAGGAGTCTAGGCGAGAGAGCGCAGACGAGTAAGGTCTCATCCAGTAAGAGGGGGTACTGCGTCGAGCAATCTCCACGACTGCCATCTGGGTTCAAGATTTCCCTTAAAGATCGACCTGCCATCGGCTTTTTCCCCGCGTTATTTTTCATTTCCACGGATCTCTTTCACTGAGGGTCCTCTCTCACTGAAAGATCTCGAGCCGGTTGGTGGCGAGGCTACGTGGCGCGACCCCAGGTGGCGGATAGGGGGTAAATCGCGGACCAAAAGCCACCATGTACTTGCCCTGAGACGCAGGTGGATTCAGGGGATGGACTCCCTGTTTCTGTAGTGCTGTGTTGATTCATACCAGCTGTCTCCACTCAGGTGCATCCATGCATGCTTGCGTGTGTGGTGCGCTCTGTGTGTGTGTGCGGCGATATGAGCTAATGATTGCATGTACGGCCGCAGCCAAAGAATCTTGCTTTTCAAGTGGACTGCGGGAAGAACCTTGGTGGGCGAAGAGTCGGGGCTGCTCCAATACTAACCCTTGTCCCGCTCCAGGATAGCGTGGCTAACTACCTGGAGGTCTATCCTAGCCCACACGACAGAGCCTGGCAAGCTACTCGTGTGCCTTCAATATGCCGAAAACAGCAATATGGATGGGCCTCATTCCCCTGAACCTGAGGGAGCCCCCAATACGGCAGCGTTGGGTAGGACCGCTCGGGAGAGGCTGCTAGAATCTCAGGGCCCGGATAGGCTGCCTAAACGAAGAAGGACTAAGATGGCGATCTGTACTTTCAACGCACGAACGCTTGCATCCGAAGCTCACATCGAAGATCTGATGATGCAGGCCAGGAAGATCAAGTACGACGTCATCGGACTGACCGAGACGAGAAGGCACCGCCCGCTACACGCCGTTTTCGATACTGGAGAAGAACTGTTCCTTGGAACATGCGACAGCAGAGGCGTTGGCGGTGACCTCGTCAGCACGCACTTGGCCATAAAGGTC
>MU869626.1:23413-34875 GCA_036418205.1 Ostertagia ostertagi | reverse complement strand
ATTTCTTTGGATAAAAGTTTTTGATGTTCGTCATGCTGAAATTTTTGGAAAATTGCTGAATTGTTGTAGCGAAGAATGCTACTTCCGTCGAGAGTGACAATATGTACCAAAGCCGGGTATTTTTGTTGGATTAAAAAGAGTTGTGCCGAGATTCCTGAAAGGTGACTTTGCTGCTGCTCAGTCAGTTCATGCGGTACCCACTTGTCCAGCTTTCTTACCTTCCCAAGTACCTTCAGGCGCTCCGAAAATTTCAGTATGCTTGCTCAAGGTTATGCTGCTGGCTGCCGTACACTTGTTTGGAAATCTTCTTCTGCCGGGTCTTCAGAAGGCCGCCGTCAAGAGAGAATGTTGTCCGTAACGCCCTCACTTCGAATCTAGTGTAATGTAGAACTTCAATGTAGAAAACTCTAGTTTTCTACACTGAAAACTATAGAGCCATCGATGCAGTGTGTATTTGTTGCAACATCCTTAGCCCCACACAGCAATCCTATTCCGAGCTGTCCTGCACAGCACCCTCTCCAAATTTCAACTCATAGAAGTGAACCTGCTCAAACTACTGCTTTGACGCCTTTGAAAAAAATGAGGCCCGAGTCCTTTCAAAATACAACAGCAGTGTAAGAAAGAGAATGAAATGGGCTTTCTCAACGATGTGCAACAGTACAGCAATCGAAAGAAATTTCTCGGAAAAATGTCTAATAAAGTATGACACATCGAAACCCGCATTAATTTCTCGAAAACCTAATAAATAGGATGCTTTCATCTGCCATTATAGATTCGACACGATCTAGCGAATCTTAATAACAAAATATCTACAAGCCAGATCATCCCTTCCCTGCAGAGCTCGACGTTGCTCCTCCTCAACTTATCCTTCACTTCTCAACCTTCCCCCCTTCAGTGCTCTCCAGCTGCCACTGCAGCACCTTGTGAAATGACTGAAAGTGTACTAAGTAGGTGTTTATATAGCCGTTGGGGTATTATCACAATCACGTTGCAATAATACCTCAACACCGGATCGAACCGTAAGTAGTGCACCCCATTCCTCTTTCTTCCTAGCTCCTGCCCATCCCCGGTCTTCCCTCTCCCGCCCATCCCCCTTCTTCCCCCTTCCTTCTGCCCTGCCACGGCAGCACCATGTAGAATGAGGCTGAGTGTGCTCGATCGGTGTTTATATAGCCGCTGTGGGTGTTATCATGATCATGACATCAACACGAAGTGTTGCCCTTCGTACTCCCTGGTTCTGTTAGCGGTTGGTCGGACGGACAGAACGACAGACATGCACACCGATACACACATCGACAAACCAACACACCAAAATGGTGGTTCATATAAAAGGATAAAGATAAAGCATTTGCCGTTGATCAATCCCTTTTTGGGATGCGGCACGCATTCTACTTCCATTTGTACATTCGTAGTGGCGTTTGAATGCGATGTGGCCTATACAATGACTTGCGGGGCCAGCCGATGTACAAGTCAGTGTTTTTATCCTCCCAGACAAGTCTGGTACCAATTAACCGACCCCGGGGATGGCGACTCACGACCCAGGATTGATCCCGGACCGCTCGCGTGGTAAGCGTGCCATTTGCTACTACACCACTTCCGCCCGGTGGTTTACGTAATGAAGTGATATGTTAGATCACCAAGTTTCGGCGAAAATTCAAGAGTAAAGACTTAAGCAGATTGAAAACGGTCTCCCTTCCGTGCAAATCAAAGGACACTTCGTAGAACGACTCAGGGGTTACCAGCAGAGTCAACCCTGCGTTGCGCAGTTCTCAACGGCCACGTTGCGCAGTTTCGCCCGATTAGACACGTTCTCTCGCGCGAACATTCACACTCGCATGCTCGAGCCGTCTGTGTCTCCGCCCATACAGCGTGCGTTGAGGATCTCTCAACGTGCCGTTGCGAACTGCGCAACGCAGGGTTGACTCTGGTTACCAGCGAAGGAATTTTCGGGAAAAAGAAATCACTTAATTGAACAGCGCCAAAAGAAGTAGGAAAGCATCACTCAATCTGGGCCATCACGGCGCGGGCAAAATCAGAGGACACTCCAGAAAATTACATCCTTTGTCTCAACTCATCTTACACTACTAGAACATCGTCTAGAAATAAGTTTAGACTTTCGAGATTTTAGCATATTCGAACCGTTTTTCATAATTTTCTACGATTTTTGAGTTCTAAGTCTGTCGCACAACAGCAGAGCACCACTGAAAGCTTGCTTGGATCATTATACTCTCTCTACTGGTTAACAAGAGCACTTATCCGGCGTTCGCACTTTATTAGATTTACAGTGACTGCTTTTTTTCCTCCACCAGAGAAAGCCATGTGTTGATTTGATACGCGCTTGACCTTTTGACGGCAAGTCCCGGAATGAAACTGATGTATATGGGTGCTTTGTAGTGATGACTGAGCTGCGCAATGAACTGAAGGTGGGAAGGAGAACGAGAGAAATAATCGGGACGCTCAAATCAGGGCCTTCTCCCTACTGCAACGTCGAATTTAGTACGATGGCGAGACAAGGCCGTCGTACAGAAGAAGACAGAACACGCGAGAGAGCATAACGCCTTTCGAGATAGCTCGCAGATATGCGTCTTTTCTGCGAGCTCCTTAGAATAGACTTTCTTTTTGGTAAGAAATGCAGCTTTCTACGTGAAGACGCTTATAGAGGAATGGGAGTGATTCCAGCATTGGCCAGTCTGTATACTGCGTGTAAAATTTGACGGAATCCATTTGAAGCTTTTTTGTTGGCTGTGTCTACGCCATTACACAAAAGCAGGTCAAAATTTCAACTTCGAAGCGGCAGATCCGTATTGGCTTGTATCGGTTTAAACTAAATTTGTTGCAGCGTTCCTCAAGTTGAATGGTGTTATCCAGCAAAACGGTTCTATTCGAGAAAATTCATAATTTATAAATTCTCGAATGCCGATAATTATAAAAATGTAACAGATTGTTAAAAGGAGTAGCCAGTGGTAATTCATTATCTAATTGACAGTTGACGATTGACGAACAGTAGTGCAATTTTAAATCATTATTTTGGCATACTTCCTAGTATAAGCTTTTTCTTCTTACTGTCAAGCTTATACAAAATGAATTTCTCTGCATGCTCCTCAGCATAAACTTGTGGAAAATTTTTAGATCTTTTCTTATGACTTTATTTGGCAGATCCGAACTCAATGATGAGCTTCGAAGACGAAGATTGACGAGATATAATAAGGTTCCTCTGAGGAAAGAGCAATGATATGTGGAAATGAATATGTTACGATGGAGTCTGCTAGCACACAGTATTCAAAATGCAACTCCATTGACGACTCCGGCCTCCACTACGTCACTCCTAGAAGATATTCTGATAGTGTGTTTAAGTCGATACACAATATACAAGGTGGGCGAAAAGGTATAGGACGCGGCTTTGACCGCTTGCTGGCACTGAGCCGTGGAGTATTTTCAGAGTGTTTCGAAACTCTTCGAAAGCTTTGAAACTATGTAAGAAGCACCATAAGTTGTTTGGTCCAAAGTTCATCTGAACTCTCGCCATGAAGATTTTTTTGCATCGACCCATTACCAAGAGGCTGCCCAATGACGGTCTCTGAAATTGCAACTTCGGAAAGCGACTCGGTATTCCCTCTTCAACTCTTTGAAACATGTTCGGTGCTCTCAAGGTTCAAGCACACGTCTCTGGGATTGCGAAAAGTGGAAGTTCAAGAACTGTGCACACTCAGAGGATTGGGGCAATCACCTAGAAGAGGATGGCTCACAACGATGAAGCCAGCGTGAGTCACATCGCTTTTGATCTCAGGATCTGCCGTCACTCCTTCCAGAAAATCTTGGGAAGCAATCATTATTTGAAGAGGTTACCGACTCTTTCTATGCTGGTTTTTATTGGAGCAACCCGAATAGATTCAACTGATAAAATGCAAAAAGTTTCTGCACGAGCTCGAGGTGCGCCGCATCTCTCTTACGGATTGGGTTAATGAGAAAATTTTCGAACTAAACTTCTTTGCGACCACCAAAGTCAGAGGCAGTTGTTGCCAAAAAGTGAGAGCAAGTCTCCGAGATAACGTCTAGTTTACAACAGACTTTCTCCCGAAGGTGTGGTAGTTTGTGACGGGGTAACATCCAAAAGTGCAGCTCCATTGGAGTTCATCTTCCACAAATGTTAAAATTAACTCGAAGGTCTTGCAAAAGACTTTAATGAGGTACGGTATGTTGTTCTGGATTTACGAGCATTTTGCTCAATGATCGTTTGCTCTTCAATGAAGCTGGGCTCCCTAATACGCGTTCAAATCGACCAAAGCCATCCTGGGCGCTCACTTCCCGGGCCACTGGAGCAAGGAATTGTGACCTTCTTCCTCTCAGGCCTTAACCCGATGGACTCCTCTATGTAAGGATGTTGTAGAGCAGTACCTCGTAAGACTTAAAATCGCCCTTGGCTATCTGCGGCGCACTGCTGATTTTGTCGTTGGACGTCAGAAGGCCTCTCTCAAAGCAGAGTCGTCAAATTCAAAGCACCTTCTGCACAAGTGATCAAATAGCTTAACTCTATCTTTGTGTGAAGTCGGTTTCCTGATCGAGTCTCTTCCTTTACACACAAAAACATGGCGTCCTACACTTTTGGCCACCCTGTAATGTCCACCGGCACACATTTAAAAAGCCGACTCCGAAGGCGGCACAGACAAATGACAGCGACCGCGACCATTAAAAAACATTGGTGGAAAAAACGTATCTAATAAAAATTGGACAGAAACACTAGGTAGGAAATGGAAGATGTCTTATAAACGAAACGATCATGCTGTTTTTCAATGTTTTCTAGGGATCATGCATTTTCTCATTAGTTAGTTCATCCACATCATTGTCGTATTTTTTTCCTTGATTGGGTTACTGAACCAACCGCATTGCTTTTCACATTTCTGATTTGAACGGAGGTGCTCTGATTTCGGAACAGCCTTGAAAGTATGAGTGTCGGGTATGTTCGAATGAGTTGGAATCGTGAAAGATGTTGTGTTCTGTTTTGCACAGTTCTGTCAGCATAAATTGCGATAGAGATGTCCTGTAGGTGTTGGAATATTCGCATTTTCGTGTGGTGTCCTATAAATGTGCATCAAAATCCATATACCCACTCCAAGAATCAGCATAGGAAGGCTGGTTTTCCTAACTGGCCTGAAGGTCAAAAAGAGTAAATGAGTCAAGATTTGGTGGCGCGAATAGGTGCTAAACGCAACCCTTTTCAAGGCGTACGCTAAAGTAGCAATAATTGCGAGCAGGTGTGCACATTGCATCATTTTGGTGATCCAAAACACAATAAGTAACCCGCGTCGCGCAGTGTAAAAAATTAAGTGAACTAAATTAAGTGTAAAACTGATAGAATAGCAAGCACAAACAGAAAACTGAACCGAGGACACTGAGCGTTGAGTGAGGTACCCTTGCTTCTGTTAAATTATAATTAGGTTGGTTCCACAGTAATCAGAGGCTGAGTCGATGAAGACGCGGTTATGATTAAAAGCAGCAGAACAAAAAATGCGTAAAACTGGTGTCTATCATCACCTAGTTTGAGAAAAACTGCTCATTATTTATGTATGAAGAAGATGAGTGATACGTCGGCAAGCTAGCAGGCTGCTGACTCAACCGCGGTAAACGATGAATCGAAGGCTTGATTTTATGTGAAACTTCTGCAAGGAATTTTGTTTGTTGACTGCTGTTTTTGGCCGCAGTTCGCCTTGCGAATGTTTCACAAGAATGCTGGGTTGTGAACAAAACTTTCGCCCCAGGCGGGACTAGAACCCGCACCCCTCACCTTTTGCTTACCAGTTACGCTACCGGGGCACCATTTCATTCCAACTCAGCTTTTCATGGTATACTTACCCAGCTTGTCAGCATTCATGCTCACGTTTGTGTAACTAACATAACCACGCAGCAATCTTTTTTTCGACCTTATATGGGGAAAATCTATTCTTCAAAAATTGCTGGCTATCGATTCAAAACCAATGCCTACAAGATCCAGAGCCTATAGAACAGCAAATTTCGAAAGCTTTAGAATTCATTCGCTATAACCCCGAAAAATTGAATAGATTTTATAGGACTCGTCAATGCATACCTTCAGCGATTGCACTCATACCTCCACTGGGAGAACTGGTTAAGCATTTTTTTCGAATGAAATCACAGCAACTACAATCACTGATGGTAGACATTGTCGTTTTTCATTGAAATGTCCAAACCCGTTCCGCTGCACAACCTTGAAAGGGCAACGTTTCTGCAGAAGGTTAAGTGATGTGTGTGGTGCTCAGATGACCTCGGAGAAATTCTCAATGAAGTGAAAAAGTAAATAAATAAACTGTTCCAATGATTGAAACATCCAAAAAAAATCCGAAGTGCCTAAAAAGAGAGCTTATTCAACGTACCTCCCCTCAGACGGAAAACGGCATCAAATAGTGCATCCCTTGTGCTCTTTAGTTGTCAAGGAAGAACAAGGATAATAACAAAATATATTAACAATAAGTGGGGTAAGTTCAAGGAAGTGGTGTAGTGGCAAGTGGCACGCTTACCACGCGAGCGGTCCGGGGATCAAATCCTGGGTCGTGAGTCGCCCGGGCCAACCAAGCCTTCCATCCCTCCGGGGTCGGTTAATTGGTACCAGACTTGTCTGGGAGGATAAAAACACTGACTTGTACATCGGCTGGCCCCGCAAGTCATTGTATAGGCCACATCGCATTCAAACCACTACGAATGTACAAATGGAAGTAGAATGCGTGCCGCATCCCAAAAAGGATTGATCAACGGCAAATGCTTTATCCTCCATTTTGTTAAGTTCAGGGAAGTATTCCCATTCCAGTTTCTCAATTCCAACATTGGTCTTCCCAGGAAATCTCGAGCGCGGCTAAAAGGCATGTGCCTCTTACAGTAGTTCTTATTGATCATACGGCATTTATTATCACTACATACAGAGAGCTGGAAAGTTTCTGGAAGATACTGCTCACCGAAAAAGATGCTGAGCTAGTATAGAGATTGGTCTAGATGTCGGTAAGTAGTAGTCTGTTCTCAGAGTAATATAATACGTCTAATGCTGGGATAGCGGAAGGCGCCATTTACGATGTATCATAAGTTCATCTAATTTTTGTTGTAAATTTCATTTGTTTCAGATTTCGTGAACTTCGTCACATTATCGGACTAACCGTGACATCGTTGTAAGGAAAGGAAGGGAAAAGAGATGTTGGATGGGATACTCTACCTCGCGGAGCAGACGTCAAGCAAGCGACCCTTTTGCGGCGCTAAAGTTATACCCTGAAAGTCGTATATATTCTAAATGCACTATTATGGATCACGCCGATCGCGTAGCGCATCGCAAAGAAGCGATCATTGCCATTTGGCTTGGTATTTGTTCACTCATTGTCGGAGGAAATACTGATTTGAACGCTTTGCGCATCCCAACTGACTGAGAAGGTCATTCTCAAAACCAGAAACCAGATTCGAAATAGAAATGGCCTTCACTACTAAAAGCGACTCCAACACTTTGAAGAACCGTGCTCGATGAAAAGGGGAAGAAAAAAATGTCCTTCCAATTGTCAACGTTTTTCACAAAACAATTGTGTGCATAAGGGAAGAGTTAGCTCTTCAACCCTCCCTCATGATTAGCTGGTGGGAGACGACGTTGACCCGTGCTCTGTGAAGCTACTTATGAATTTGAAGAAGAACTAAGCTTGTACAAAAGAGAAGTTAAAAGTGTTCGGGGACCTGTCACAGTCTTTAACTCTGTGCGAGCCTTCTACGTGAGCGTTCTATTTCCTGATCTTCCCTCTGCATCTGCTTTGCAGTCCCTAACCGTTTGGAACTCTGTCACCATAGCATTCTATTGGGTTGAGCAATAACTATCTGCCGTTCTTTTTCACTTCTAATGGTTCTTCGATTTCTTGCTCATTATTTTCATAGATTATTATATTCAGTGGTGGCCAAAGAAAAGAAACACTTTGCTGCATAGCCGCATGACCGGTTAAAAGTTTTCATTCACACTAGAGTCCGTTATCCACGATAAGTTTCGGCCGTAGAATAGCCCCTTCAGATTCCTACTATAAGCAGAAGCCGCCCTCTCCCACTGCGCTCGCGTCTCCCAAAATACACGCTCCACTCTCCATCACCGCCGAGCAAAGGAGACGTAGGTAATCGTGTCAGACTGCCAGCTGTCTACGGATTTCTAATAGTCACGTAAACTGACAATTGCTTCCTATAGAATAGTGCTCTGAAGGTGTAAACCCCTTTCGAGCCACGCGTTCATATAATCTTTCTGTATATAGACGCATGCGTCGCTCGAGGACCATTGAGTCCAGCGCCGTGCACAAGATTCCATGCAAATTGGTGTGGCCCAAGTGATGAGAAGGATTGTGTGTTCAATAATTATTGGCCCCGCTCGTTTGAGTTTATCAAGTGCGATAATGCTGTCTGGATGTGAGCGAAGTGTCCCGCTTGTGGCACCCATGTAGAGATCTGAAAGCGCTCATTCCTCTCGTAATTGGTGGACAACTTGTGGATTTGCTTTCCCTCGGGAACTTACCACACTAGCCAACGAAGAATTATGTTCGGTTACGTGGCCATTAGAGCTCCGAAAACTGAAGCTTTCCGCCAATATCTGCTCGTAGAATCAATGAAGCATAGAATGAAGCACGATTTCAGAGCAACTGCTTCTAGCCGCGTTTAATTCCATTACGGCTCCCGTTATTTTTCGCTTTTGTTTGGCTTGCGAAACGCCTAGAAGTGAAATGAGAATCGGGGACAATTAACTGCGACAAGCCTGCCAGTATTCTTTCTCTTATAGTCTGCTGTGCGAGTGGCTTCAAGGGTTGCAACTTGAAAAATGCCATGTTGTTAACTTAGGCAAGGTAACTCTGTATGCTTGCGTCACAGATTCTCCGGGAGGAAAGATCAAAGAAAATTTATTGGCCGGCACAACACCAACCATCCATTGTCTTTTTTGCTCTTCAGCATTTTATTTCATGACATACCGTCTTCTCTAATTGGAACATCACGCGAGTGGAACGATTCATTCCGTTGTAAAACTATAAAGTTATTTTTACAGATAAAAATGAATATTCAATAGCAACGGAATGGATTCCAATATCGTTTTAAACTTGTTCTGAGGGGCAAAAAGTAAAACCATTGCCTCGTATAATTTTAAACGATCCCCTCTCATTTTAAGTTCATGCATATGGACTGGTTGTGTCTCTCAAGGGACCGAAGAACTCCTCCATTGTAGGAAGAACTAAGCCTCCAGAGATTCTTCGGAACTGAGCATGAACAGCCACAACCTTCCATACCCTCCGATGAGTTCTTTACGAGTAAAGGTCTGCCAAGGGTAGCCATCTGTATGAAACTGGAAGTAACCTTAAAAATTTTCAACCGTAATCTAGTGAACAGACTTTGCGCTGAAGGTTGATTCTGGGACAACTCTATGAGCTAGCTACATTCTTTGGTACTTGAAAATCATGACGGGCTCGGTGAGATGGCACGTTCTTGGGTGAATGTGGCGATGATCCGAAGACAAGACGAGCAGATGAGGTAAGAATACCTTGTTGTGGAGATGCTGAAGCAACTGCGATATTTTCTGATCTATTTAAAGACAATTGATGCGATGACTGGAAGACTGAGCGCAGAACGGAAGGTCATTGAGAATAGCGTTAGTGCCTTAACATCCACTCTCCTAAAGAACAGGCAACGTTTCAGATTTCCTAGTTTTCCTGTCCCAGGTGGAAATTCTGCACCCTTTCATAACCTTCGCTCGAACAAGAGCAATCTTTCTTGGGCAAAACGTAAGGGAAGATTTCGCAATGAGGTTGAAGGTAGAAGAATGGAAAATGTACATAACCGAAATTCAGTCGGGTCCTCTTAGTGTGCTGTAAGATGCAGCAGAGGGTACATATGCCCAGCGGCCTAGCATCGCCCTGCTCGCGTCGCTCGCATTGCTGCCACCACCTCGCCGTCCCACTCTAGCCGTTTAGCAGAGAGGTACTAAACGTTGAAGAGGGCAGCACCGACGGGTCGCCTCAATACGAAAATCAGGGCGAGAAGAGAATCCCATTTCTCGGGCTTCAGTCCTCTTCATGTTTTTCTTCATCCTTGCAGAGCATCTCTACCCTAATTTTTCATGGGCTGCTTTTCCGTTGTGAGCTCCGCCTTTAACGGACGTGAACAATTTTTATTCTTTATGTATACAGTTCTGGCTTTTCAAAAGGATGGGTAAAGTATATTTGTGGCAGTCAGATTAGGCTTTTTCTCATGTCGGATCGTTGCTGTCTCCATTCGCCGAAAACCCTCGTATTTCTTCGAGTTGAGGTTGTTTCCGCTACGATGACCTTCTCTCCTCTCTTGTGATCTTTCGTTGGCACTTGTACCGGTGTTCAGGAAAGTAGCTCTCTTCTTTGGATTCTTTCTGGCTTTTTTCATCTTTGGTGGTTGTGATTCCTTGCCAAAACTGCCTTCGCTTTCTGTAAAAATGAGTTTTTGAAGGATTCTCGGAATTTATATCAACTACAAAATTGCTACCATTACAGCAAAGTCTCTCTTTATTGGGGACAGGTACAAGCCGTTATTATTGAGGGCGACTGCTACTTACATGTACACTTGTGTTTATAGCCTGATCAAAGGGGCAAAACAAAGGACTCTAAAAGAACAATCCAGGAATAATTCAGAGGATTGAAGCCCTAGTATTAGGAAGGTAGAGATCGGCAAGTGTACGGCTCGTATTGCCCTCGCATTAAGAAATTCCCTACAAAGATGGTAGGGCGTCAGGTTGCACATGGAACTAAACCTAGGACCTAGAGATCCACCCAATTGAGGTCTGAGATGAGCTCACTCTCGCTCCTATCCACACTCTCTCGCCAGCAATTCTTTTCCCTCTTGTTACCACGTAGTTCCTTTCTTGGAACTCTCGCAGTCTGAAGGGCAGGGATGCCTACTTTTTAGGATGTTCGGTTTTTATTTTTATTTAATTTTACTATCGCTCAACATCACACCTCTACTTAGATTTTTAAGCGGAATACCAGAACCAGCTTCATTATGGGGAGTGTCGTTGAGCATCAGCAAAGTTTGATTTGCAAAATCGCAGGATCAAATTCTGACAGCTGTGAAGAATCCAATCCAAATCCTTTTTATGCAGTCGAGATGATCTTTTTGTGAATAAATTTAAGAGCTTGCCCAGTAGGTTAAGAATTAGGGCTTGTTCTAAGGATGCTATTAGGAGGACATTACCGTAACTATAGAGAGGCTGAAACGATTTCATACTGCGTGGAATTAAAGCAAACACCGTAATGCTCCTACAGCTGCGTATTTTCTCTATTTCAGAAGGCAAGCATTTCAATAATATTAGCAGCAAATATCGCAGTTATTCTTTCCAAGGTAGCGGAATGTGGAGTACTGGAAAGGCTGATAAGGAAAACACTGGACGGGTTCAAAAATGCCTCATTGAGTCCTCATAATGTAAAGCTAGACAT
>MU869626.1:0-12016 GCA_036418205.1 Ostertagia ostertagi | reverse complement strand
AGGCTGAGAAAGTTAGACGCAATGGACGAAAGGAGATTGCTACCTAAAACGGTTACTCTAGTTGTTTTTTCCATTGTCGCGAGTTTTGTTTCCAGTAGGGCGGTGCTTCGTAGAGCTGCTTCCAATATCTTGAACATTTTGGATTCGAATCGGTGTAGGCGATTTTAGGGATATCATACATTGGCAAAGTAGCAAAGAGCTCCCCCAACTCAGGGGCCATGTAATGTTCTGTATTGAGGTGTGGAAGTAAAGTCATGCTCACGAGTGACGATCGCTTTCAGGCGAAGCGATATAGAGAACAACCTTGGCGGTATTTCGTAGCAGACTTCCTAGCTTTCTCAGTTTAAAAATTTGGCAGGCTCGTTTTCGTCTGCTTTATGCTTCAGCCATGAGTTTTGCTGTAGAAAACTTTGTCTCTGCTAACCTTTGACCTTCACTGTTATTCTTACTTGACATCGATCGTTACAGTTCATGCAGAATTACCGAGGACAAGTAAATAAAGCAACTCCTACAGCAGGTCACTGAACAGCGTGCGCAGCTCCCAATAGCTAATTTTTCTCTCTCACACTAGTGATACTTCCATTAATGTTTTCAGTGTCTTATTACTGTCTATTGCAGGTGCAACATCGGCAATCGAACGAGGAAAGATGCGAGCATTTTACTGGGCGAAAGTCACCTAGAGGACAATGCGGCTTTTATGGCTACGAGTGATTCGGGCCCTTCACAGTTCTGACAGTTTGGATGGTACGGAATAGGAGGCATCAGAATGATGACAAAGGCTCGGAGCAGTAAAAGCCCAATAGAAATTTCAAGCACTTCCGCACAGTGCAAATTACAATTCTTCCAATGGTAGTGGCATCGGGCATTGGCTTGTTCCACGAATGAAACATGAAAAATGTGTGTATTTGTTGAATAGCAGTTGAACTACCAGTTTAAATTTCAAAAATGCTCATTCGAGCGGAGATGGTGTGGTGACAGGAGGGGCCACTGCCGCGCATGGTCTCTGGATCGAATCCCAGCTCAAACCCAGCGTATTTCAGCCAAATTTCTACAGATGATTAGTTGTTGCTAGGAGCGACAGTTACTACACAAAACACATCGACGACTTAATCTTCTATAGTCCTAGTCTAAGGATTAGCGCATTTTTGTTTGAACGACAATCCTCGATTCGAGTAAATTCGTTTCTCGCTTTCTTTGTTTGTGAATTGTGTGCTACCCAGAGCGAGATTTTTTTCATCTTGACCAATATCATTTCCATGACCTCACTTCATTCAAAGTTTGACTTTTCGCTGATGACCACAAGCCCTATCGCATTTTTCCCATCGGCGTCAGTCTGTGAATTGTCCAGCTTCTGCTTTGCTCGAGGCATGAATATCAAATATCAAATCATAAGGATCGAATAACGATTATGAATATGAAATATACTACACACAAACAGCTTGTACTGTTGTGAGCATCGTCCGAGAAATTTATTTGTGAGCGAAATATTAAGGTGAATATTTGCTTGAGAGAGGCTTGCATGTGACTCCTAACAGAAACCACATGTCTTCCTGCAATTTTCCATCGCAAGGCCGTGCCTGCCTGGATCGTCTGACTTGCACCAGCCATTCTTAACGTATTCTTGGCAGACCTTGGGATGTAAATAACGATCCCTGCACTCCTGAAAAGCGACTTTCTTTTATTGCAAAATTAGGCAACTCTATTGACAGGAGCAATCTTCACAAAAACACCAAAACAGTGAAACATACCCCCTCTTTTAGTGGTTTGCCTGGAGTGAATATCCCTTCAGTGAAGGCGTTGAGAAGCATAAGCGCGATGAGCAAGTAGAAGAACATTTTATTACCGGCTGTTGCTGGAATGGGAATACTGCGGTTTTCAGCCCTTTTATAGGGCTCCATGTATGCTCTTCTGTGTCGTTCGTTAGCTGAACCCTCTGTCTCTGTCCAATTACCTACAAACTTCTATGCAGTATAGCATATTCGCTCTTTTACTTATTTGCGGTCCTCAGTGTAAGTGTAAATAAAGCGAGCCATTTATTCGGCGCACTAAACGGGGATGTTAGTTGAGACAAGTCATTTCATAGGTGACAGCTGTTCAAACTGCCTTTTTTCTCTTCGAAGCTGATGATACTGCATGCCCTCACAGAGGTGTATGACGGCTGGAATTCAGTTGAATCATAGTTTCATGAGAATAGAAGAAAACAGCTGTATGACTTCTTCACTGAAGAATCGCTTCTGATGGTATTAGGATAGCCTTCGGGCGGACTGTAATGGCAGGTGGCGCCATTTACCACGGCGCGGTCCAGGGATGGATCCTGGGTCGTGAGTCGCCCGGGCCAACCAAGCCTTCCATCCCTCCGGGGTCGGTTAATTGGTACCAGACTTGTCTGGGAGGATAAAAACACTGACTTGTACATCGGCTGGCCCCCGCAAGTCATTTGTATGGACCTAATCTCTTTTAAGTGCTACTACGAATACACAGTGGGCAAAAATTACGGCAACAACATTAATTGGTCAAAGAAGCAAAGTGACCGTGATGTACCGAGTTGACAACACTGGCACATTGGAAGGAAGTTATCAAACAGAAAACAACATTTCTATTTGAGGTAGCCCCTTTTGCATTTATCAACAAATAACTAATACTTCCCAGAAAGTCATCGACTTGGTGTACAGGTTTTGGCAAGGTCCAAAGCTTTCAAGAGCGACTACACGTTTCTAGTATGCTTATATCAATATTTTGCTTTCAGCACCTCAATACAGAGCATTACATGGGGATTGAGGTGGAGGAGCTCTGTTGCTACTTCGTCAGTATATAGTAAATTATATATGTACATGAAATTTACTTTTTGTGAATTCAATAAAGTTTGCATTTTTGTTGATTGAGAGAAGATTAATGTTATATTATTATGTTATTATGTGGGGTCAACAAAGAGTAGTCTAGTTTCCGTTTCGCACGTGCCCTTAGACGGAAACTAGACGAATAATGTGTCCTCCCTTAGTGCTCATCAGTAAGGGGAAGGAGGAGTAGATGTTGGAAGTTTGTATTACACAAATTATTCATTTGTATATAAATTTTTTTACATAAAGTTTTTAATATAATTGACTCACACTTGCATTTGAAATACTTCTAGGTAAACTTCTTCTATATCCTTTCTTATCTTTCAACTTACCATATTCTTTCTTGTTCTATTTATACTAATCTTTGTACAGATTCACAGATACATGTACATATAAATCGACAAAATCGCCTACACCAAATTCGAATCTCCAAAATGTTCAAGATACTGGAAGCAGCTAATCTACGAAGCACCGCCCTACTGGCAACAAAACTCGCGACGGCGGAAAAACAACTAGAGTCACCGTTCTAAGTAACACTCACCTTTCGTCCATTGCGTCTAACTTTCTCAGCCTCGGGCCGTCCTTTCCATCTGCACAAAACATTAATGCTCCAACGTATCGCAAGGTTGTGGAAAGCGAAAACAACTCGAAAGCGTCGCAAATCAGAGATGTCTTCTACCAGTACCATTTCGCGTACTTTCTACAAAAATCTGGGCCTATCCTTGATGTATTTGTCAAGATACAAATGTTATCTTCTGGTCTATTTAACGTCTTGAATTACACACAAGCGTCACCACGTTAGTAATTAGACATTTGACCAATGGCAACAGTTCAGGCACGCGAGCTAAGAAAAATGATACAATAAGTATCACTGTCAGTGAAAAAGAGTGAAGAATGACCTGAAAGATTGATCTCATACAGTGTTAAGCGTTTTTGTTTGCAGAGCGAATAACCGCACCATATCTGTCGATGTCGCCCGTGTATTTGCTTCTATACGAGATAACGGTGCGGATTCCCTCCGTTCGTTAGATCACTCTAGCAGGAGGCCTACGGTTGATGGGCTAGAAGGTGTGCATATGAAGATTTCCAGCATTGTTCGGTTTTATCAGCTTCCTATTGTTGTAGGTATTCGACTTCGAACACGCGCCCGAAGGAGTCTGGACCAGACGGCCTGCGCTCCACCGCTTCCACCGCGCACGCACGCTGTCATGTCGAACGATTCTATACACGATGATAGAAATTTATTCAATGAACAAAGGCACAATAAGGTAAGTGTGCGTATGAATTGTTTCCGGGAGATAATTCATGTTATAATTAGGTGACCAGTTGATTAGATGAAGACAATGAGACGACAGAAAAAATGTGATTTGAAAGGAAGAATTCATTTCATGGGGACAAAGTCATATATCAGTGGAATCACTTTTGGTAGAATCTCTTTTTACAGCTTCAGAGGCAGTGAGAACTGTCAGGGGAACCGGAAGACATTAGAGAAATGGTTCCTAATGCGGTGATGCGTCGAAAAGACTGTGCAGGAACGGGTACCCCCAGGAGGCCCATCGCGCGGCAAGAAGGCAGAGTCGGCGGACGAGTCGCAGCGCGTGATGTGCGATGTAGGACGTGCAATGGGACATTCTATTTAACTTGACGCGAAATCCCTAATACGCGCGCGACTCGTCCGCTGACTCGGCCTTCTTGCCGCGCGACGGGCCTCCTGGGGGGTACCCTGCAGAAACAGTGGAATAGGGGCAACCAAAAAGTGGAAAAGACCGTTGGCTATCATGTTCTTTTCCTGTGTTTTTCTGTTGCTCTGTTGAGGCATGTTTAAAAAAGTGAGGAAGTTATTTAAAGTCAGTGGTTAACATAAAGGTCTGCACCGGGGAGGTGTATGCGTCGAAGGAAGCGGGGTTTTGGCGCAGCAAAAGTTGCAGTAATTACAGGGCGGTTAGGCACGAAACCCAAAATCGGCGCCTTCTTTCCAAACTTCCACGCCCCAAACGTAGCTCTTGAGTTTTTGATATCGTATTATTGCCGTTCAATGTTTATTTTGAAATGTATTTCGCATTTAACGGTTGTATATGGTCATTTTGCCGCTTCTTTTAGTCGGGGTACTCCCCAACGCATCTATCTCGTTTAAATTCAACGGCGGAACGAGTGTCCCAGTCTCGGGTTTTGACGGCTTATCCACGTTTCTTTTTCCTAGATGCACTACCCTTTACACCTCTGCTTTCATTTTCCATCACCATCAAAGTGTCAGTATGGTTCCCTTTCAACGAATAAGCGACTCCTAAGACTGTTGTTGCATTGGAGAAATTGAGGGGGGTTCCAACAATGAATGCTGGCCTTGGAGAGAGCAGTGTTTTATACGTGCATCTTCATCCCTGTTTTTGTTACAGTTTCAATAATAGGATTCTGTTTCCTTCTTTCTTCTTCCCTTTTAAAATTTCCCTCTTATATATACGAAATATTATACGAAATAGTAGGTTTGGAGAGTACATGGCCCAACCCATAAAATCATCTATCCGATTATTTGTTCTATTTCTAGCTGAATGTTCTGATGTTCTATAAAATTGAACTTTATTTACAGTCGCCCATCCCGACTCCAATAACGGACCTAAGTGATCTACAACGGTTTTGATCCATAATATTTGTTGCTATTTTTATAGTTCTATCTAATTGTTGATTGCCAAATCTCTTAATTTGTTACGGTGGTGCGTTACTTTAGGTGCCTCGCTGTTATAATTATCACTTAATAACATTATTATGTGGCCGTTTTCTCTTGCTCGCTTCATTCATTAATTTATTGTACATTTCACTTGAAAGTCGTGTCTCACACTTGTAGCACATGGTTCTAGTCAAAGAATGAACATCGATGTTTTTTGTTGTTTTTATGGTTACGACTTTTTTTTAGCTTATTTGTTTTTCTCAGACTTATTACAGACTTTGCGGCAGTTTATTCGACAGGTAAAGCATCAGCTGAGTAATTGGGCAAGAATCAAACCTGCACTTATACTTTACATTAAGGGCATAAAGGTTTTCCGGTGCGTTACCGGGAGCGCCTCCTATGCCTTTTACCTTTGGTGGTGCTTTTACAGTATTATGTGTGCTCAATTATAGGGTGAGGAGTCCTCGTCGTGAACAAAGCTGAGATTTAGAAGCCAATGGAAGTTTTGATGTCTTTTTCTGCCTATGAAAGCGGGGTGTTGAAGAAGTGGTAAGTGGCGCGATTTCTAACGCACATACCTTGGTCGAGTATTTTCTCAGACTGCTTAAGAATACCAAAGCACTGGGCTCAACTGGTACCGGAATTGTTTTAAAAACACCGATGCGAGAAGTGAAGTCTGGCTCCAGTTAGTCACCAATGTCAGGGTGTTCACATTTCAGTGCAAATATAACTCTGATTGGCAGTGGGATGCGTGGCGCACTCTGAAAAAGGCGCCGAGTAATGCCGACTACTCTACCACGTTGTCATGTATGCAGGAAACACCTTAGACATTGCTCCCTTACACCAAATTGTTTTCTGCTCTGTAGGCTTTCTCCCAACCGAGTTATGAAATTTTTCATAAAGCACTGCTTTTTTGGAGAACGCCCCGCCCACCGGGGGTGGGTCTCCCTAATTCGATGTGACTTACCAATGCACACCTTTACCCACTTTTTGGCCCAGTTTCGAGGTGTTTTGTCACTGAAATTGAAATCTTGGTCTTCGGTACAGTTCATTTCGACGCACGCCACGCCCACTGTGGGCGGGGCTCCGCTTAGCTGATGTGTGTTTTGTACTTCGTGAGACCTTGCCCACCCATCCCACACTTGACCCGGTCCCTCCAGGCGGATCCCGAGGAGCTAGGGAATTTCGTGACAGACATACAGAACGAACGACAGACGAAGCGCTTTATAGTAAGTAGGATCATTCCTAGCTGTATGAAAGATTAGGTCCCCTACTAGGAATTGGGGGCAGTGGTGTAGCGGCACGTGGCACGTTTATAACGCACGCAGTCCGAGGACCGAAACCCTGTCGTGCTAAAGTTGAGTATAGATACTTTGTGCCAATATAACACGGGACTTCTTGTATACCTCAAACTTGGGTAATTAAACTTCAATACTAAATAAACCACTTACAATAAATCGGCGGAACAGTAAAAGCAATCTATAGAAGCAATAAGACTAATATCTGCTTTCTACAACTTTTCTCACTTCCTACAAGGGGTTAGCTATCATGCTTGTGTTTCATTATGATATAGGAGAGGAATACTTTACAGTACTCGTGCAACCTAAGATAGCTATTTAAATCCACAGAAGGAAAAGTAAATCACAAAATAAAGAGAAGGAAGTGGCGCACACGATGAGCGAATGGAGCACTTTGAGTCAGCGGTTTAAATAGAGACAATGATCAGAGAACATATCTCTCAACATATCCTTCAAATGCATATGTTTCTACACAAAGAACGATTTCAATGAAACAAAATGATATTTCATTTCAGTAGAGGAAACGTAAGCAGTTCAAAGTCCTAATCGAGTACTGAATTAGGATTCAGTATGCGTGCCTCGTCTAGGTTAACCAAGCTTTCCATTTTTTCGGAGTCGGTAGTACTACATTTGCCTGCAGAGTGAATCGTCCGTTGGACGGAGTCTAGTGGGGGTCATATGCGTCGAAGTTAACGTCAAAATGCGAGGAATGACGACCTGTTACACAGATGCAAATACCATAGTCCCAGGCACAGGCTCACAGCATTGAATGATTAAAGTTAAGACGTTTGCTTTCGCGACAGTAAATGAGGGATGTTAGTGCATCACATCACATCAAGCACAAGCGAGTGCACGGCGCATCCCATAGCGAAAGAGTCTACAGCAAAAGTGTCCATATTTGACTGTTCACGTACACAAATATGCTCTGAGGTGAACCAATGTCTTCAAACTGGACCTAAGTTAGTAAAAGAGTGACCACTTGGGTAGATTGACTGCTAAAGGCTTACAAGAAAAGTTTGGAAAAAAATATTTGCCTGTCGGCAACTTCCTGAAAAGGGTTCAGTATCTGTTATGAAGCACAAAGCTTGTGCGATGTCGGTATCATTATTCCCCATAAAATTGAGTTTGAAGAGAGCTGTGAGTGTTTGAGTGTTGAAAACTCGTGTTTTCAGGAGAGTAGCTCCGAAAATTCATAAAAAAACGGTCCAACGAGACGATTTTTTGAACAGGTTATTTTGGAAACACTTTCGGTTTTCTGGGGGACAAGAATTGCAAAAGATGAAGAAAGTTATTACAGATCAAAGTCCAAGAAAACCAGCGCTCTGCCAAAAATCGGTCCGCAAATCCCCCAAAACGGTCCAACGGGGCGATTTTTGACTCCATCAATTTTAAAAGAGTTCAAGTATTCGTTAGAAAGCTCTAACCTTCTAGTTTATTCCAGGGGACAAGAATTGCAAAAGGTTGAATCTGAAGAAAGTTATAGTCATTGAAAGCCAAAAAACCCGGTTGTGCACAAAAAACGGTCCAACGGGGCGATTTTTTGAAGAAATGAAACTTTACAAAAGTTTGAGTACTTTTTAAAGAAAACAATCTAGAGTTTCAAAATTTTCTTACCACTTCTCACACTTTCTTATTTGAAGAAATTACAACCTTTCAAATGAAGAAGTGCGCATTTCTGTGAATTCTTATTCTCTACCCATAACTAACACAGTTTGAAGATACTGCACAAACGTGGTAGTTTTCTGAAACTAGCAGTCTCGTAGATTACAAATCTACTTAGCGTTTTGAAAAATATTGAGTTGAACAGAATTACACTCATTTGAAAATTAGTAGTCTGCCTTGGTCTATCCGAGCCAGGCTGAGAGGAAGATTGTGCGCGCCAATGCAAACGCGACACTACCACGCTCAACTCTTATACTTCGGCAGTGGACTCTCCGACTCCAAGTTGTCCGCTTTCCATAGCCTTTTAAATATATCACTCGTGAAACGCCACACGACGCTTGGTTGTCCTACCTCAACACACAAGCTAGTCCATCTGATGGCTCGTTATTGTGAAATGGACCGCAAAAGTACCCCGAAAAACGTCTTGATCCACACTATGTCGGCTCATCCAAACGCCGTTAAGCATGCTGTAGTCAGCAAAATGTTCGGGAATTGCATGCGAACACATGCGATAATGAAATGCGTGAATGCCGACAGCTGGCTACGAAAATCGCTATGGGAAGCGGCTATGCGGTACATATACATATCAAAGACGTCATATAACCTCATGAGGAGTACCGCGTCAAAAAAGAAATCCTTATATCTTCCCTTTATATCTAACAAAGTGAGCACTGCCACTTAACGAGCATTAGAAAAGCTGCAGAACGATGTTCTGCTAATTAGTACACCAAATCAAAACATAGGAGGGCAGCTGACGCAAAATACCTTCTACGATAGGCAGTGAGCGTCAGACAGTTGCGTCATCTGCCTATTTGGTAAAGCAGGGGTTGTGCGTATAGGGGAGTGGTTATCAAGCTGTGTGCCAAGCTTGTAACTCAGCCTGTATTGGAGAAACAGGAAGCGTTTGAGTCGTCCACATTAGTGAACACCTGGCAATTATGAGACGCTTTACTCTTTACAGCTCTTAATTTCACAAAATGGAGAAGCACCATAGCATTGAATTTAAAATAAAGTGCACAGTGTTGACGCATGGAACGGAACTGTTGCCATAAACCTCAGAAGTATTGTGGATTTTCGCAAGAAATTCATATTGAACAACCGAGATGGGTGCCCTTCGACAACAGATGATTCTTCGCCGTTCATTCCGCGCTGCGAGCTGTAGAATAAAGATAACGTGCGCATCCAAAGTGTTTGTAATATCGGGATAAGCTCATTTAGGTCTCTGAGGACGAAAACGTTTGTTGAAACGTTAGGCCGATCTAATAGATCTTCCACCTATCAACCTCGAAGGATACACAAACTAGCGCTAACTTTGTTTTTAAAATTTGTATCATATGGTTTCAAAAATGATTCTCTCTCCGCACTTTTCTTTCCCCTCCTACCTTGCACCATGGCTGCTTTCTATTAGGTTGTCCCATAATTAGTGAATCACTTTACATTTATTGCTATGAAAAATCCAAGAAAATGGTAAAGGCGTGAAACATGTTTTGCCAAGTAGCACCCACATTGTCCTACCTGAGCATTTAGTCAGCCCATTTACATGCTGCCTTACCGGGCTGATCAATTTTTCTGGAACCTATTTTTGAGCTCCTCTCTTCATCACTTCTGATTAGGATCTTTCAAACGCCAACAACATAGTGGATCAACCAGCAGATAGGCGAGGGCACGCTCCCTCAATCCACGGTGCACTTATGGTTCACTCTATTCCGGGGTTGGCTTTTTTATTTGAAGATGACCCACACTCCAACTACCCCTCGACTGGCAATCTCACTGCCCTAGCCAGCGCCACTAAGAATGGAACTGGACAAACTAGTCGCTATTTGCTAGAGCGTATCCAACTTGTTAAGATGATGGAATGTAGACAACTCCGTAGAGTCGTAAAGATTTTAAAATATTTAATTTGTATCTCCCGTGCTTTGAGCCCGAATCAGCTCCAAACACGATCTGACATCGTCATGTTCCTTCTGATCTCCCTTAGTTCCTTACAGTGATCATCCAGCATATTCACCAGGGTTGTGGACTGGGTGGAGTGTGCTAGCAAATCCACAAGGAGCAGTAGCCTAGCTTGAACGATTCGGGAGTTCTGACAGCAAAAGCCCAACCTCCTCTAAGTCCGACCTTCCGAGATATTGGTGAGCACGAGAGGGACCTTGCGCTGGGAACCGCCGCCCAGTAATACTAGGGTCACTGAAGAAGGTCAACGTCGACAGCGTTATGGCGACGCGTTCAAAATGAAAGTAAAGCAAGACACATAGAGAATGAGAATAAGTTCAGTCAAAGGTGGGAACTTGTAAAAAAAAGTTAAGGTGTGGTTCGTTTCGCCTCTACACTCAGACGAACCACATATTTCGTCAACCCCCGAGGCTCATCAGTGAGTAAGGGTTGACGAAACAATGTGTTCCTATAAGAGTCTATGATGTGTAAAGAGTTAAGAAAATATAAATGGGTAAACATGTTCAAGTAAACGGATACACAAACAAAGCGGTTGTAAAGAGAGGTTATGTCTCGCAACGAAATAGGCTACCTTATATACATGCATTTAATACTCAGGGAAGCAATTAGCTGCCTTGTTACTGGAGCAGATTATTACTTAGAGAAAAAATAAATAGCACATTAAGCATAAGGCACAAATAAGGAAGGAATAACTAGTAATTAATTAACTATAATTGATTAAAATAGAAGTAGTAATAACAAAGTTAACAACGGTTAGAGGAAAAACTTCATACACTTAGTGAAAGATTTTATTTACTAGGTAACTAATTTTTTTGAAATTGTTATCTAACCCATATTTATAACAAATAAATTTATTTTTATAAATACATTTAAGTATATTAGAAATGATAAAACCGTAACTGTATTCATTTTCAATGAGGACATTTATAATGTCCTTGACCTTGGTTACAAAAGTGTCAAACATAGTGCATGTGTTAGCAATTCTAAGTATTTCCGTATAGATAACCGCTCCTTTAATGGTATTAGAAATGTTAGTAAAGCTATGTGGGAATCTTAAAACTTTAAAACTGAAGTCATCGGTTTTATTATATAATTCAGTGACTATTCTGTTATTAATAGTGTAGATAGATAGGTCCAGGTAATTACTATGACTATCTGAATTGTGGGTCTTTTTCAACTCAAGTTTATTTTGATAAACTAGAGTGAGCTGTGCATCGATATTAACCTCACTTTGATTATGTAATATTAATATATTAATAATTTAATATTTTTAGCATAACTGTATTCCACATACGACAATGTGAGGTCAGCCAAGAGTGGGCTGAAATTACCTCCTTGTGGAACTCCTCTAGTTTGTTTGAAAATATGTTCACTGAACACACAGTAGCTGTTTTTTAATAGATAGTCTGTATAGTATAACAAATCTTTGATTTGATAGTATCTATAATTGTTCTTGATATAATTCCCATCTGTATAAAAAACGTGGTATCCATTGTAGCTACATACGGTTTTCCTGCATTTTTGAAACATATATTCAAAATTTCTCTAACATTGCAACAAATAATGAAATTATGTTCAAGGTTAGTAAAACATATCTGTAAAAA
>MU869625.1:10672-20962 GCA_036418205.1 Ostertagia ostertagi | reverse complement strand
CACGTTGACGACCGTGTGGTATGATGTCATACCACACTTTCACATGGAGAGGGACTAACTTTTCTTGATTTTTTGGCGTTTGTTCCTGTTCTACAACGGTCCATGCACATTGATCCAAAAATAGTTTTTTATTACTGATGATGAAAACGCTGAAATATTAATGCCTATTGGTGAGAGAATACGAAAAATGTTGAAGCAGTGCGCGCATAACGGCGGTCGTCTACGTGTTAATAGAAACTTAAAGGCACATAGCTTGTGAAAATGGAAGCCGCTTGAGAACCGATAAAAGGTCTACTTGCAATCGGAGGCGAGAGCTGCCGCGAAAGTGTCTGTAAAAAAGGTAGAGGGTTTGTTAAGCCCTGGCGGGTGTGTCTTTCGCAAAGTTAAACCTCACCTCTTGCTTCTGAAGGGGCCCTCCTCCGTGATGGCACTGACTCCTCATCAAAATCGAATTTTCTGTACCATTTCCTCGGATATGATGGTTATTTCAGCTGGGTAGTTGAAACACAACACCGGATTGGCCAGGCTAAGAGGTCAGCAAGAGGAAAAGCTGAAAAATGCCCAAGATACATACCGATATAATTGTAGCAAAGTAGAAGCTAGGATAAGCTCTCTAAACATAGCGAAAGGGGAACATAGCGAAATATCTTACGTTATCTACGAAATTGTTTCGTCGGAGGCTGCTATAAAATTGTATTAATTTGCCTCCTTGAGGATTTTCTACTTCAATGCTTTCAAGAAATAGATCTGACTCACTTTGAACTCTTAGGAACCTTTTCAGACCACAAAACTAGATAACAGATAGGTTCTCTTTTTGCTCTGGTTAGCCTGATAAATTTTTTTGATTATGCTCCATCGCATTTTCTGATTTCGAGGGAGCTGAATCTTACTGCGGCTACGGTAGTGCTGCTTTCATCAAATTAAACCAGAAGAACGCACTACATTATTGCAAAGACGGTTTCCAATTTCCTAGCTTAATTTGCAGCGGAATGAGATCTAAGCGATTAATTCTTGTAATCCCACCTATATAAGGGCGTTGCCTCGAAATCACTAAGAACTTCTCCAACGGTTTTGCTTCGATTACCGCCTCCTCATCCTGTAGCCTGTCGCTTTCTAATCGTAATCTAATCTAATCATTTGTAATCGAACTTGTACAAAAATTTTGGTGCTTGTACGTGAGAAATTAATGAATCACGTATTTCAGGATGGTCCCAGACATCATTCCAGGACCTTATCAGGTTTTCTACTTTCTTATTCCGACCATTAGCTTAATTGGTAACTTGTTAATTGTTTGTACACTACGATCGAATGTGAACTTGCATTGTTCGCGTATTTTCTTGCGTAAAGACTTCATGTCCTCGGTTTTTCAGTCTTAGAGGGTCCGTGCAATATAATATCGGATTTGATCTCGCTCGGCGGCAGCGTTACGCATATGATGCGGCTTATGGTATGATTATTTCGACAAATAGTGTTGAGTCCGTTCACAAATTTATTCTAGGGTTGATAAAAAAATTGGTAAAAAAAAAAATCGGGTTGGAGTTTTATCAGTTTTGTTACAAAATGAAGCACACTCATTGAGTGTAGGTGTGGTCTCGCGATGGAAAATGTATAGCATACATTAATTGCGGTATTTATTGCGAATCTCAGCCAAGTGCGTCTATAATATCTTGACCTGCTTCCTCTCCATACTGGCCTGCTTTGAGCTAGAAAAAGGAAATCATGCAAATTTGCTCTTGGAGTATGCCGTATTCAAGGCTTCAAAAAATGACAACTAAGCAATAAGGAACATAGCTAGCCTAGCTGTTAGATAGAACAAGAAAAGCTCTTCAAAACCACATACAGCTCATTGGCAGCTTGCTTGAATTCGTAACAAAATAAAGCGTTCAAAAACGAAACACCAAAAAGCGCAAGAACTTTCTTCACGACCTAATATTCTGCTCTAGTGGCTTCTTGCCATGACAGATATTCGATCGAAGTTGTCCAAGGGTCTTTTTAAATATATTTTTCAAATTGGTCATCCGAAAGTCGCAACGAGGTAGACGAGTTTCTGCTTCTGATATTTGTCTTGGTGATGACTGTAGGCCACGAATCTTCCACGCTTCTGCCGCGAAGAAGAAAAGCTCATGAGAAAGGGCACATAGCTCGAGCAAAGAGCCCTTTCTTTGTCTGTTGATTTCCGCATTGATGCGACTCTCATCAGTGCTGCTCTCTCGGCGCTAGCGGTCCCTCTGCTGAATGGCTATGGACCCGTGGAGAGTGATCAACCGGTCAGTCGGTAGGCGTGCCGCACTGAAAACGCCGTCTACCTGTTGCGACTCCAGACATGATTTTTGTGACGGAATCAGCCACTGTGAACCTTGGCCTGACGCTCGTACTGGAACTATTTTTGCACTCTCTGTAGGGCATGGTTGAGCTTTAGCAGGGAGCAACCCTTGGATTTTTATAGGCGCGGACATAGCCCACATTCTTAACCACAGAAAATTTCCCTGCTTCCAGCGATTGTCTAAAAAGTCGTCGCTCTCCTTTCAGATTTAGTTCTTTCGGTACCGTCTTGATGGTTAACCATTATCTTTTGAATTCGGACCCTAAACATTTCACCGCTAAGACGTTAAAATCTGATGCTATATATAGAAGAAGTCGTGACCAAGTCTGAAAAGCGTGTTTGACGAATTGATCTTTTGTAGTGGAATTTTCTTTTTAGTAATGTGGCCAGTCCCGTAGAGTGGGAACTTCAATTCACGCGGATGTGAAATTGGACTCATCGTCAGTTCACAACCTAGTTAAAATTGGAGCGCACTGATTACTATAACGAAAAAAAGCTTATGGATTTTGGATACCATGCGTAAAAGGAGGGTGTTCTAGGGAGAAAAATTCAGTTCGAAGAATCGCTTTTTTAGCAGACATTTAGAAAAACCAAATTCAAAAAGGGACCCGAAAGGGCTTTTTGGAAAGCCTAAAAGCGAGATGTGCAGAAGTAGTCAGGATTACGTGAAGCGTCACTGTTATTTTTCTACAGCTACCTGCCGGTTTAGCCAAATTTTCTTCACTGGACCTCCCAATCGCAGGCAGGACTGGAATTCGACAATTTACACGAAATGTAGAAGAACGGCATCGTAGAGCAGGGAGTTTCCTTTTGATGGTGTAGAAGATGATAAAAGGTGAAGGTGGAAGGATGGAAAACTCTCCATTTAAAAAGAGAACTCAATGGGCAACCTAAGATAATTTTTGCTTAGAGTCGGGTATAGTTTAGAGGAGGGACCTCCAGGCTGAAGTGAGGCGTCTCATCCAATGTGAGCTGTGAGCCTTGCATCGAACTAGCCGAATTTTCATGAGACGTGGCTCATCCTGCCTGATAACCTTGACTTGTTCTATTCAAATGTGTGTTCGGAGCGCGGTACATTCAGCGCTAAGTAATCGCACTTTGCTTAATCTCTGCAAATCTGGTTTTTCTTTCAGAAGCCCAACCCATACCATAGACCAAACGCTTTGTACTCATTTGCAACTAGTAGGCATATTTGGAATGTTCTTTTCATCATGGTTGCTTCTCAGCGCTGCATTTGATCGGCTGTTGTCTCTGCACACATTCTAGTACGTTTCATAATCTTTTTGTCCTTTACAAGATTTGAAAAGGAAATTGACGGTGTAGCACGTCACTATCCACAGAGAGTCCAAATTCAGTTCAAATTTTTTCCTAGAAGCGGGCTATAATTCATTTTTCACACGAAGACAACTTGCTCATCTTAAAGGAATCTTCCGCGGAAAAAGCTCCGCCTCCATTACCACAGAAAAACGATACCCCTTAGGCCCCTAGCCTCATGAGCATAGCAAAAAGAACGGAACATAAGCGTTAGTTTCGATAATACTAATCCTACACACAAGACAAAATGATCACTTTCCGTGGAAGATTCTTTAACTATTACCTAGTTTCATCGACAGCCCACTAGTTAAATTCTTTCATTTTTTAGCAAATTTGTACTTCTACAACATGCGAAATTATACGTAGCTGTTCAGACAGCAATAGCAGTTATATTTGCACTAATTGGCGACATTTGGGTACTAGCTACTCCATATCGAAAAGAGTAAGTTAGCGAGCCTAGTCTTTATCAGAAGAGTTATATCGATTCGTAGTCCACATTCTCGTACAATTACCGGATGCTACAGGATTCCGTGACATTTCGTATTCGTTAACGCAATTATAAACATTCCCATGAGCCACTGATTCCCAGGAATGTGAACTTGTTCACGTCAACGAAGGCTCCCATCCTTATGGTTCGGGATTTGAGCTGTGCAAAAGGGTGATAATACTGGGTCAACATGGATGATCCACGTCGCTGCGTATTTGTGATACACAGCCTTTGTTTCTGCTGTGTTGTTGCCATTGTTGTCGGCTAGTTATGAGCATTTGCAAATTCTCTCATTCTTGTTCACTAAATGTTTAGAGAAGCAGAGAGTGGAATTAGAGTCAAGAAATGCAGCAGCGCGACAAAAGCGGTCCGCGCGAGCGGCATAGGCATCGAACAGTATTGCTCTTGAATTACTTCCGTGAGAATTGTTTTCTCGCTATTATTATTACTAGTGAGCATGTAACTACTATATCAAAATTTGGAGACATATATGGCCAGGTTGCCTTCTTTACCTTCGATCATGATGTCGATTCCACAAGAGCACTTTCGAGCGATCATCTTCAATGAATGGCGCTGCGGCACAGGAGCAGTGGAAACCGTCAACATTATCAGCATCGCATTGGGAAGGGACACCACTTCCATCATCAGTGCCAAGCTCTGGTTCGCAGGCTTCGAAGGAGGAGACACGGCTTCGAAGACAAGACAAGGTTGGGAAGCCCCCAAACAGTGGAAGACTCCACCGTTCTCGGCGCTGTCGAAGAGGATCCGGAGGTTAGCACCCGCAGCCTTGTGATAAGACTCGGGTGCACCCATCCCACAGTCCTCGGTCCCCTCCACGCCCTCGCCACAGGAAAGTGCCGACTCGATGGATCCCTCATGTCTTGACCGATAGCACGCGGTTCAGGCGGGTACCCATTTGTCAGTTTCTCCTTCTTTGTCCGCACCGAAAGGAGTTTTTGGAAGGCATGATTACGAGAGATGAGAGTTGGGTCCTCTACGATTCTAACAAGCACAGTGCCGTGTGGCTCCCTCGAGGAGAAGACCCGCCGACACAAGCAAAATCGGACCTTCACCCCAAAGAACTGCTTCTTTGCTGCCTCTGGGATTCGCGAGGAATGTTGTATTATGAGCTGCTCCCGCAAGGGCATACCGTACCGGCAGCATTTACGCCAGTCAGCTCCAGAAACTAGCGGACGCTGTTCGAGAAAAACGACCGAGACGAACTTCTGTCCACCTACTCCACGATGACGCCAGGCCCCACATAGCTAAAGAGACCCGTGCAAAATTGGAAGAGCTGATCTGGGACGCGGTTCCCCACCCACCCTATTCCCCTGACATTGCCCTCTCTGATTATCACTTACTATGCTCCTTAAGGCATTCCTAGCGATGAAAAGTTCACCGAAGTTGAAGAAGCTGATTGGAGTTTGATTGAGGAGCTGAGGCTCAGTGATCTTTTTGACTTTCAGTCTGCTCCAGTTCTGGGAGAATAGGATCGCTGACCTGCCCATTAGGTGGGACTCTGTAGTGAGTAACAATGGTGATTATATTGTTGAGTAGATTCCATTGTACGCGGAATAAAAAAGTAAAGCAAAAAAAGTGTCAAACGGCTCAGGACTTTCTTACCATCCTATAGATAGGAAGTCTACGCCTTGGCCCTGCCTGGAACCGTTCACTTTCTTCCAAAAATAGCAGGGGATTTTCCAGAAACTACCGCATCATATGGTAGAAATTATTTTTCTGGAACCCCTTTCCGGATTTTTCATTTGCTTTGCTTCTCTCGTTCGTGTGGCTCAAAAGTGATTGTTATAGGAGCATCTTGTGTGTCATAACTGAACCTCTTCAAGGCGGTGTTTATAAGTTTTTTATGCAGTCGATTATGGTAATCAATATCTCAATCGTTATATGTTATGCCATATTTTTGTGCTTCATTAGGAGAGTTCAAATGAGTAAGTCGAAGTTTCATTTTCTGAATGGTTTCTTCCCTACACTGGTGCATCTGGATAATGTTTCGAAGCGACAGTAAATTGAAAGGTAAGGGGAAGGAACGCAGACATTCACGTGTTCTCACTGTGGGCGAAAGGAGTCTGTCAGGCTAGAGCCCGGAGTCTAAAGCCCTCAATACGGTGTCCCGCACTTTCAAGCAGCCCCGGGATAAAACTGGTGATAAGAGCGCTTCGCTGTGATGACTGGACGACCTGGAGTGGAAAGGAAAGCTAGAGAAATCTTCGGGATCCCTGAAATTGAGGCCCTAACGTCTAATAAGGCCGGATGTGGTACGATAGCGAGAGATCAAAAAGGCAAACACTCCAGTGGTCATGCCGCTCGAGCGAGCACACTTATCTCTACATCATTCGAGGTGGGTGGGAAGCCTTGTAACAGGAGTCTATGTCAGGCCCCAAACGACTAGCACCCTAACCGCGAAATTTTTGCTGGCGTGATCTAGGTAGGTGCGGACCCAGGTTGATGCCAGGGTTTCCCTTCAGAATGCAGAAGTAGCACTACGCTACTCGTAAGCCCACTACCCTACTTAAAAGCACTGGCCGCGTTCAAATCGGGTGTGTTAGTCTGTTTGGGAATTAGTAAAAGTTGCGAAGACGCTCGCGGGGAGAAAAGCAGAAAGCATCGCAGAAAATTCTTTGAAAATTCTTCTTGTGAGGCTGACCGTGTTGCGACAGGGAACACGCCGCTGTTATGAAAGGGAAAGCGCGTGAGAGCACGTCGTACAGTATTGCGCCTAGACGCTACATGTACTGCGGTTAGAAAGAAAACCAAAGCGAGCATTTTTTGTGAGCACAGCCTTTTTTCTCCACTCTTGACCTTGATAGAAGAGACTGTGCCAAATTAATCGTGCAACTTGCGCTCAATTGGAGACAGGAAGTTCCAGGAAATTGCTTGTATCGATTTTTTGCCGTACTTTGCGATGGTCAAGTAAGAACTAGCTGTTTTCAGGTGAAGACAGCATGAAACACATCTATAGATCCTTAATCGTGATAAGTCTGACGGTTGTCTTTGGCTGGTTCAGCACGATGGTTATAGTCTGCATTAGCGACCTCCTGCACATGAAGATAGAACGATTTCATATCAATCTATTGGCTGGACTTTTCGTGAATTTTGCGTGTGCAACTAATTTCTTCGTGTATTATGCTGTGAGGTTAGTTACCAGAAATGTCTGTAGATAAAGAACACTTGACATAGCTTGGTTGCTTAGACTCAGCTGCGATTTTTGTAGTTCTTGTAGTACAAGATTTCTATAGAGGGACACCTTGGCACATATGCTGTAGCATATGCTAATCTGCATTGACATCACTTGACAGATGACAACACGTTGTTTGGTTCCAACTTAGTTCATTCCAGAATTGCGAATGCTTATAAACTGAAATATCCTTTTTCAGCAATGAATACCGTCGCATATTCGACCACTATCTTTACATAGGACGTTGCAAGAAGTTGATTACCAATAACGAAGTTTCGGACACTCATCAAACAAGAGTTGCCCAAGTTGGATAATTTGCTACTACTTCTACACTTCCAATGGAAGAATCAAAAATGATTTCACATATTTCACATGAATGGACAAAAGGCCATGAGATCAGAGCCAATAGTTGCTTATGGCTGAGGCAGTGGCAGTGATAAACATTGGCCTCACTGACTCGCAAACCTTAAGAGCACATTTCGAGCTATCGCCGGGAATCGCCTAGCTCTAAGTTGTGCATGACTGGATATGGCATTTGTGTCGACTAGTAGCGGAGAGCGCAAACGAGCCAGCTTGGAATCTCTGAAAGACCTGCACAATGATCGTGAGCAAGGACACTATCACTGCTGGGACATCTCGACCAATCAGCTAGCGTCCCCACATTTTTGCCGTACGCTACCGTCCCGAAATAGGAAGGCCTCATTCACGGCCCTCACGGCCACCACGCAGAGCATTTCTAAGGGTTATTAGCAGACTTGTTGGCTTTCTTTGCGACTGGTCGACCAACTGAAATGTATACTTTTATTCACATGTAGGCAAACGAGAAATGTACTTCTGTGTGTATGAAACGAAAAAAATTGCACGATTAGCAACTGTTTGGCGGTGCGAAGTTGTATTCTAAACCGATTTCTCATTACGTTGAATGGGGGTCACAGTAACGCACGTTGGGCGTGTAATGTCTCACGTTCTCGACTCGTCGTTGGATCCTATCTTTCTTCCCCCTCTCCAGACGAGAAAAAAAAGTGCCAACTGTTTGGAGCACCATATCTGTAGAAGGTGGAGTATGGCCGGGAAACTTTAGATGAAGCCGCCACAGTTGGAACCTCCCTCCTCTGGAATGCGCACTGGTCAAGACGAGAACGCTGCGCGGTTTTGGGGGGGGGCTGTCATAAGGTTGTCGCTGTAAGAGGCGAACTGCACTGGGTTCGCTTCGTTTGAAAGGCAAGTGTGCCCCTGTTGCCAACAATTTGCCCAATGCTCAGCTGCGCGCTACCGTCTACGTGGATTACGGTGGAACCATTTCAACATGCTGAGAAATCGTTTTTGTGTATTACACCATTCTTGTGTTTGTTAACGCTAATAAGAAAAGTGCTCTCTCGTAAATAATCCACCACACATTATTTGATACTTTTTTGTACGGTGCTTGATCACGCTTTTGACTTCTTTTGACTTTACTGTTGTTATCCTTTGTTGCATTGAAATTTCTTTCTTCGTGATTGAAACTCTTGTATTTGCTTCCAGTTGAGAAGCATCCTCATCAATTATTCATAAAAATGTTATTCGGAATTGTATAACGTTTCCGATTAGATGTGTTGGTTTCTACAAAAAATCTTACTGCCCAAAACTTGTCTTCTGGTTTAAAAATGATGGGGAGAAATTTCAGCAATAGCCGTGTCTGGATATTTTTTGAAAAACTTGAAAAAAAAATTAAGAAAGAAGATCTTCCCAAACTCGTGTAGACAATTAGCCAAGTCATCAATGCTGTCCGCTCGGAGATTATCCGGCGACAAGTATGAAAGAAACTGGTTCTAACTCACTTTAACACCTATGCACCAGCACCCTTCATCAAATGAAATTCTCTCACGTATGTTATCTTCAAAAGTACATGCAAGATTTTATACACTTCCAATAGTCTATAGATATACTCATTGAAAGATACCTACCGATACCCTAGAGCGTGGGTGTATACAAGTGGATACACTAGAAATTTAGCACCCTAATTATGCTGCATCAGTCTTCTACACTGCGACGCATAATCTTAGTTCCACCTACAAATTTCCCAAAAACTAGAATTTGGAGATGTTTTTGAAAAGGGCTCTACAGACAAATTGTGACACATGCAAATGCGAATCTGAATATTATCACGGAAATCCAGTTTGAGAAAGCAAAATTTTTTTATCCTCATTTTTTCGAAAATACCGCTTGCCTATGACGCAAAATCATAGTTCCACCACATTTTTCTCTGCTGCATTTTGCTTTTACCCAATTAAATTTTGAAATATACCACATCAATCCTAGCTACAGCTAGTTGAAGAATGAAGATGATCGTACCTGTCGCAAACATTTCAGTTATATATGGTCCACTTTTTACTCGCGATCCAAACACCGGGCTCCCTTAACAATCTCATGAAGGGCTCAATCGAGATAAAATTCCTGATGTGAAATGTATTCTGTAGGCCTAAGTACAAAGTTACAAGTATAACTAACGCCCTTGCACTACTCCTTATTGAATATCGAATAATACGAACCGTAAATAATATAGCAAATAAAGAAGTGCGGAATGGCAGTATGGATCGCGTATCTCTGTTGCAATTCGAGTAATCAATGGGTCACCGCCCATCCAAACAGCTAGCATCATGAGGCACGAAGCTCTGTCGTCTACCGCTTGAGTGGGTAAAATTTCAAAATTTGATTGGGTAAAAGCAAAATGCAGCAGAGAAACATGTGGTGGAACTATGATTTTGCGTCATATACAAGTCGGGTATTTTCGAAAAAATGAGGATAAAAAATTTTTGCTTTCTCAAACTGGATTTCCGTGATAATATTCAGATTCGCATTTGCATGTGTCACAATTTGTCTGTAGAGCCCTTTTCAAAAACATCTCCAAATTCTAGTTTTTGGGAAATTTGTAGGTGGAACTAAGATGCGTACGCATGTACATATATCCACTTCAGCTCACCTTATCATATTTTC